>JBAMBO010001281.1:0-100976 GCA_037044535.1 Lordiphosa magnipectinata
ATGCTATAGTCATCCGCGATAGCAATAGCATGAAAACAGACAAACATGGCTATATTAAATTAGCTCGTCATGCTAATCAAGAATATATATATTCTTTATGTGGGTATCTTGGGGACAACTCCCTCATCACTACTCTGTCTTTACTGCAGAAGCGGTAGCTATCCACAAAGCTACATATCCAAACATATCATTTGCAGCGACATCTATCCACCATACAAGGCATCGAAAACATGCGAAATTCGACACTACTGCATCCAAAACCAAAGCAAAATAAAGTTGTTCTGGCTCCCAGGACATATTGGTATAGACGGAAACTGCGATCGATAAGTGGCCAGAGAGACTTCGGCGTTGGCGAAGGAACAAGACTGCCATTTCGAATAAGTTGTTCTACGATTTGCAGCCATTGAGCGACCGAATGCACAAAAGTACAAAGTTTTGAAAAATATTCATTCGTTTTCATTTTATGACCAAAAAAAAACTGTGTATCAAATAATTGCGAGTACAAAGCAGCTTTCACAACAGGACATTAAAAATCAATTTTTTACGAAAAATTTTTATTAATTAATTTTTTTTGTTTTCGGTGGATATAAACCACTTAACTGAACAAATTCTACTATTCAAACGGTTTTGCATTTCCGTTTCTTAAATTCTCCAGTATTTTTTTTTGCGAATTTCTTGGATTTCCTTGAAAATTTTATTGTTTGGAATATTTGGAGCTTTTCAAGGGTATAATAACTAACATCTACTCAAATCAAATGTTTATATTTACAAAATGAAAATATAAAAGTTGTACAAATTCAATTAAAATGTGGATAGCTTATCCATTCTCCATTGTCCTCATTTTAGCTCATGAGCATATTTACTACTCCAGTCCCGTTCAAATACTGATTTCAAATCGCTACGTAAATTCTGAGCATGTTCGGTCTCGTGGGTTTCCTTAAGTATAAAGCCAATGCCAGCCGTAGCCAGACCAGTTGGAAGTGCCTATATAAGCCACGCGATCAGTGACCATATATTTGTTGTGATTGACGCGACTATAGGGTATGCCCTCCTGATCTGGCTCCGTAGGCACTATAAAACGGCGCTGCGAAAGAAATATTGAAGATTATACACTTATAATTTCGCTTACAATTTACTCACATATCGATGGATTACTTTGGCGAGGACAAATCTTGCAGTTAACGCTAGGATCCGAGTGCTTCCACCAGGAGATCAGCATACGAATGGCCACGCCCCTTTCGATAGCTGCCCTACGTATTGCATTATCGATGTAGGGCCAATATTGAACTTTCTTTTTGTAGATAATCAGTGAATAGTAATCCATTACCGCAATATTCATGTACGAAATGGCCGAATCGATCACATTGAGTACGCCCCGAGTCCAACAATGGTGGTGGAGCACTAGAAATATAGCCTTCCATAGTAGTATTCTTATTCACACTCAGTACCATGGGTGAATCCAGATTGTATCTGGTTCCAACATTATAATAAGACCAATTTGGTATCTTCGATGGCTTCTCACTACCCAAAACCCAATAGATTTTAAATATCGTAGCCACATCGCGCGTCAATACTGGACAATTTTTTGCTAAAATGCCCATTTCCTTGACCTGCGTGAGAGCACACCAGTCCATATTTGCGCTGCCCACAATCCACAGTTTGGAATGATGCACACCGCCGCCAAAGTACTGGGGAAAGGAAATGGATACCACATCAGCGGCTCCATTTGAGGCCAACTTGGTGGTGTCAGAATCAGGCGACACACTCGACGGTTAACTTTGGACAATGCGAGTCATG
The DNA here is from genome assembly GCA_037044535.1 of Lordiphosa magnipectinata. Lineage (NCBI taxonomy): Eukaryota > Metazoa > Arthropoda > Insecta > Diptera > Drosophilidae > Lordiphosa > Lordiphosa magnipectinata. Next base: position 1,798 of record JBAMBO010001281.1, read on the forward strand.
ATTCTGGCAGTGCCTCCATTACCATTGGCAAGAAGACGCCTGAAGATCTCCTCACCCGGCTGAGTGCTTGAGTGATTTGTTATCGTATCCTCACCGCGCAATGTCCAATAGAAGGAGCCTATGTCCAAGGTTTCTTTGGCACTGTCGAGCAGCTGCTGCCAGGCCTCAAAAGTGCTCAGACTGGTACTGTCAGCTGAATAGTTCAGCCCAATCGGTATGGACTCCACCAGTTGGATGTTGCAATCATATTTAATGCGATCCCGCTGAGAGCTCTGCAACAGATGGGGCAAGATAGGCCAGAAAAAGCAAGAGGAACACGGACAGCAGAAGCATCTGCAGTGTATGCGCTGCACTGGCTCTTTGTCTGTCCGTGTTGGATACTGCGTCGCCATTCTCGACATCGTCCACCGCTTCCGAGTTGTGCAGCGGTTTGTAAGGCTGAATTTTTGGTTATTGGGTTTAGTTTATTAGTCTTTTGATAAGAGGAATTAGCTCCGTACACGGTATCAATCGCCCAGGTGTCTTGAGTAAGCGCTAAAAGAAGAATGATAAAAAAGCAAATCGCTAATCGATCTCGCCTGGAAAATACATAAGAGCGCCGCTCATATTTGCGTAGTGTGTTTGAGTGTCTGCGTGGGCAAGGCCTATTTAACAAGGTGGCAGCAGCGTCCACGTCGCGTTGCCTTACGAAAAATGAGAGCAATCGAGAGAAAGAGAGCGAGTGTTAAATACGCCTTGCGTAAGGCAACAGCAAAGACGGTGACGTCGACGTCGCTGCCACCTTGTTAAATACGCCTTGGAATGGTCTAATACTAGGTTGGCAGCACCTCTGCACGCGGCCGAATTTTGTCTTTTTTATTGCGCGCCAATTTTAAAAATTATAGCAAGAATTTACAGAGAAGGAGAAGGTTTTTCTTTTGGAACGTCTTGTTACTATAATGGGAGATTAAGCAGTAGGTCGAAAGCTATGTTCACACAGGCAAATAATTTGGACAAATTTTCATGAAAAGTAGGCTATATATAATATACCAAATTGTGGATCTTTCTGGCCATATTTGATCAAATTATTTGCGTATGGAACCACAGTTTAAGTTTTTAATCCTGTAAAATCTTTAATCATGGCTATTTTTATCAAAATTTTACCCAAATTATTTGGATGTGTAAACTTAGCTTAAGCAATGAACTGAAGGGGAATCAGAATGTGCATCTGTAATTGCTGCAATGTCTGCAGGTGTTCTTGTATATGAAAGGCACATCCAATATTTTCCATTTATGGTTTACTTAATAGCAATTCAGACTTAACTGTTTCTAGCAGCAGTTGTTTTTGTGTTCAAATATTTTTTAGTGTGACCATATGCGCGGATACATAAAAATACTTAATTTGCATTAGCATGTAGATGGTTTTGAAATCAATGAGGGTGAAGTAGATTGCTACGAAATTCATCTAGATGGTTAGCAATGAACATGAGCAAATCAAATGCAGCAAATCCACCTAGATATGCAAAAATACCAACATGAGAAAATGGCCCTAAATTATCATAGCGTAGCCAGATCGATAGCTTTTGTGGATTGCAAGCACAGCCTATTTTCTGAACTTATTTGCTTACAAATAGTGCAATTTGCAAGTGGTTGAAGTGTGACAGCAACAAGTCTCCGATTTAACTTTTTAAATCTTTGCGCCTCGCCGCATGCCTATCGATAAAGTAACGCCTAACCAACACTACTGTACAGTCGGCACGGCAGTTTGCAACACTGGAGACTGTCCTCAAATGGGCAGCACTGGCCAAGCGTCTCGTTCTTTTCATTGCTTATAGCCAACCAGGTGGGACCTGTCTGTGAGAAAACTTTTGCTTTTTGCTTTTTTCACAATTGAATTTTCAATTTTGCTAGACACATTTTCGGACTCTGCTCAAATACAATTTTTTGTCAAGATGCCGCGTAAACCACGTCAGAAGCGGGCCGAGCGTCGCGCTGCGACTGCGCAGGCGGCAAATTCCGAGAATGCCAACAACAACAACAACGACGCGGACGATGAGCTGGACGAACAGCCGCCACAGCAAGGTGGTGGCGGCGGGGGCGATAATCCCATGAGCAATGGACGCAATCGTAGCAGCAGTGCCGCCCAGGGAAGTGTCGTATTGGCCTCTTCTAGGAAGTCCAACTCGATACCGTCGCGTGCCGATCCCATTTCGTGCGCCTTGAACAGCAATTCGTTGCGCATGAGCGATGTCCAGCTGCTCCATGGTCCCCACTGGCTGAACGAGGCCATAATGAATTTCTATTTCACCTACTTGGACAAGGTCAAGTATAAGGCAAATAGCGACTTTCTGTTCTTTACGCCGGAGCTGGTCCAATGCATGCTCTATATGGACGACAAGGAGCTGCAGTCGCTGTTGGTGGGTGAAAACGATGCTTTGCGCAAGCCGTTCATTTTCTTCGCCCAGAACGATGCCCATTCCACGCACGAGCTGGGCGGTGCCCACTTTATGCTATTGGTGGCCTCGCGTCCGGACAAGACGTTCTTCCATTTCGATTCGTATGGAGGCAACAATACGGCAAGTTCACTGGAGCTGGTGGCCAATATTAAGGATGTGCTGAATATGCGACAGGCTCGCTTTCGCAATGTGCGGTGCCTGCAGCAGAGCAACGGCTATGACTGCGGCATACATGTCATCTGTATGGCCGATCAGATAGCGGACTATGTGAATCGCTATGAGAGTGTGGATGGTGTACCACCACTGCAATTGGATGTGGTCAAAGCGAAACGTTCGGAGCTGGTCAAGCTGCTAACCTCGCTGGGTGGTCGTGTCTAAGCAAAGAGAAGAAGAAGAGATATCAGAGATGCCTTGAACAAAAAACGCATTTTCCGCTCTAGCACACGTACACGAACACGCACACATACACACACACTAACGCCTGTTTTGATGTAACTTACGGAAAATGCGTTTTTTCTAATATAAAATGTTGATTTGCTGTCTGTACTTTCACTCATCTACAATTAAATGCATTTCTATGATTAATCTCTGTGTACTTGATGGTGGTGTAGCTAGGTGAGGAAAGGCTTCAAAGCTTCAAGGTAAAGGTAGCATATGCTTCTGTGATAAAACAACTTTCTATACATTTAGGGGAAGTTTTTTTTAAGGAAAGGAAAATTCGAACGCCCACTCAGTACTAGGCTTGAATTCTTAAAGTCAAAGTTAAGTAAGTAAACCGAAAACGCTTAGCTTTAACGCATATTCTCAGATGAGATAAAAATTTAGTTAGGCACTATATTTCATATCAAATAGGACTGCCATTCAAAAGCAAGCAGAGTTTAAACTGTTCAAAATTGTTTCTATTTATATGAAATATAGTGCCGAACTAAATTTTTTATCTCATCTGAGAATAGGCCTTAAAGTATAAATTGCTTAGCGCTTATTTGTAGGGCTATGTTATACAGTTTACTTTTCTTTTTAAAATGGATGGTTTTTATACCCTTGTAGAGTGTATAATAGAAGGAAGCATCTCCGACCACATAAAGTATATATATTCTTGATCAGCATGACGAGCTGATATTGATATTGTCATGTCCGTCTGTCCGTTTGTTTCTATGCGATCTCCTTTGTCAGTTTAAAAGCTACCTGTATAGACTTATACACTTTAAGTTGAGCACGGTTGTAAGATTTCATTTGTACTGACCCGCTCAGTGTGAGCGAGCTATCTTTTATTAGAAGAATTTCTCATCGCTTAACTTCTAAACTTATCTAAGGCAGTATTTGTGAGATAGCTGCGTGTTTATAAATATAAAAATGCATTCGTGTGAGGAATACACATTGCCTCACACGATGCATATTAGTGGTTCCCATGGTTGATCCTTTTCAAGTGGTGTGTCTGCTGGGCTGGGCTGATCCTTGTCACTGCGGCTATTAATATTTAATGCTATTACAAAAGGTGGCATGTTTATGACTAGACATCGGATTTTATGCACTTATTTAAATGAAGGTTGATTGAAGTGAAAATTTGGAATTATGCTAATTTAATAACCCACTTTACATTGAAAACTGCATATTCATTATATGCAAAGCTGATAATATGCAAAATATGCAAAAAAAATATGCAAAATATGCAAACAAATATGCAAAATATGTAATTGTATAAAAAATGTAAGAGTGCTGCTTTCGGGCTCGAGGTCAAAAAGAAAACTCATTTGTTGATTTGTTTCCAATATATTTCGGATGCACATCGGCATCCGTCTTCAGGGACACTACAAGGAACAATTCACCAATTATAACAATACATTTAAACAAAATTTTGAACATTTTTACATACAATATTTAACACGTCTGTACCGCTTGACGTGGAGTTTAACACTAAGCTATTGTTTGTTCAGTAGGTGTCTGTATATGTGGGCGCAGTTGTCGGTGTCCGTTTTGTAGTTTAGTCTCTTGTCTGTTGTTGTATTTATTATATGTAACATTTCGAGAGTGAAGCGTTTCTTGTAGTTGTTCTCTTGTTGTAAGATTGTGGTTTTTTCGAAATTCGGCGAGTGTCCGCTCTCCATACAGTGTGTCGACAGTGCAGTTTTTTGTATGGTCGTTTGGTGTCGAAGTTTATAATCGGATTTATGTTGGGATATCCTCGTTTTGAGTTTTGACTTTGTTGTTCCTATGTATAGTTTGTTGCACGCGTTTTCCGAATTCCCATTACATGGTATTTTGTATATCACATTACTTTTGTCTGTTTTGTCAATTTTAGACTTCGTCTTGTTGAATAGTTGTCCCATTGTGTTTGTTGGTTTGTGAGCTATTTGTATGACATTTTTGTTGAAGCAATCGGATTTTGCAAAACGTTCTGAGAGATCCGGTACATAGGTTAGTGACCTATACGACTTGGGTTGTCTATCCTCTCTTGGATTTGCTATCTTGTTTCTCTCTATTAATGTTTTTATAACACTCATCGGAAAGTCATTATTCTGCAGTATAATTTTTATTTCGGAAATAACGTCATTGTGGTATGTCTCGTCGCTAATACTCAGCATTCTGTTAATACAGCTAACCGCTGTATTTATAATCATATTTTTTGGGTGTTTTGAGTAAAAATTGATTATTTGTCCTGATGCTGTGGGTTTTTTGTACCATTTAAGTTTTACTTTATCTCCATGTCTATTAATGGTCGTATCCAAATAGGGAAGTGTTCCATCTATTTCCAACTCCGTGGTGAATTTCAAGTTCCGATGGAAAGAGTTGAGTGCGTCTAGTGTATTTTGGACCTCGGTTTCCTTGATTATCGCAAATAAGTCGTCTAATATATTGGAAACAAATCAACAAATGAGTTTTCTTCTTGACCTCGAGCCCGCAAGCAGCACTCTTACAATTAGAAAGGTCGCTAACCAACAAATGTATAAAAAAATGTATAAAAATGGCGAAATTTACAAAAATTCACATTCTTGAGCTAAGATTATTATAAAGAATATATATAGATGGCATATATGGACCGTTAAATGGAAATTGTAGACCATGCAAATAAAAGGTGTACCTTGAAATATCTAAAATATTGGGAAATTTCTAAACTGCTCATTAATTTCAGATTTTTATGAAGATTTTATGGACGGCTAGAGTACGCGGAGCAAATATATAATATTATATATGGACGTTGACGTACAATGCGCAGTACGTTCAAGTGGACCATGCGACACCAAGCCGAAGCTTGTTACGCGCGAACCCCAAGCAAAATAGCAGCCCACCTCCCGCCCAACCGACCGAGAGGCGCAGCCACTAAACGTGTGACACGAAATCGCGAAGGAAGAACATAAAGTAATGTTAGCTACGGGCTAAATAAGTTAAAATAGAAATTTGTATAGCAGGAAGAGAAGCTTCAGAGTTAATTATTCGGTAGAGTTTATTGTAATCAGCACAGAGGACACGAAACGGTTCATGCAAGGCATAGTTAGTATTACAACGATGTAGTGAATGGGGGGATAAAACTACGAGTCGGTCTAATAGGAACGTTGAGGTTAATTTGGCCAACCAACTCAGTTGAGTCGATTTCACCATTAATTAGTCTATGTATAAAGATTACTCCAAGCATAACTCTACCGTTAATAAGGGAGGGAAGGTTAATCAAAAGAAGTCTACTAGAATACTATGGTAAACGGACCTCAGGATTCCAGCCCAAACCAAGAAGAGCAAACAATAAAAACTATTTTTGCACAGATTCAATTCTAACTTGATGGGTCCAATATTGCGGAGACCACACACATGATCCGTACTCGAGAATCGGACGGACAAGAGATGTGTACAAAATCTTCGTCGTATAGGGATCATCAAATTCCTTCGACCAGCGCTTAATAAACCCAAGAACACTCCTGGCCCTACAAACAGTAGCCGTAACATGAGAGTCAAATTTAAGTCGGTGATCAAGAATAACCCCAAGATCATTTAAGCACTCAAGTGGGACATTATCAAGCATATAAGTAAAGAATTGTGGCAAGCTCCTGTAAAATGTCATAACCTTACACTTGGAACTGTTATGCTTTAATAGATTATCTTTACACCAAGACTGAAATGCATCCAAGTCAGCTTGCAAATTATAGCGGGAAACCAAATCATTGTATGTTAAGCATAGTTTCACATCATCGGCGTACATAAGCACACGAGAGTGAGTCAAGACAGACGGAAGATCATTTATGAAGACAGTAAAAAGCAATGGACCCAAGTGACTACCTTGGGGTACTCCAGAGGTAACCTGGATTAGTTTCGAATATGAATTACAAAATAGAACTTTTTGTGTTCTAGAACTTAGGTAATCAGAGATCCAACTAAGAAGGTTAGTTGGGAAACCAATTAAACTCAGTTTATGAAGCAACAAGGAGTGATTAACAGAATCAAAAGCCTTACTAAAATCAGTATAAATGACGTCAGTTTGCATCTTACCAAAGAACCCTTTGATCACTAATGATGTAAGCTCTAATAAGTTAGTGGTAGTAGATCGACGCTTCACAAATCCATGTTGATAGGGTGAAATAATGGAACTACATATATGTTGCAGTTGAGATGTCATAATTCTCTCAAAAGCAACTTGGAAATACCTCTATAATTCTCAACATCCGACTTATTACCTTTTTTATGGAGAGGAATGATATAAGATTCCTTCCACAACACAGGGAAAGAGGATGACTCAAGAGACAATTCAAATAATTTATGAACAGGCAAGAAAATCGCGAAATTTCAAAATTTCTCATTTCAATTTACATTATCATAAAGAAGGATAAATCGGCGGATAAATAGGAGGAGAAGATCAAATGGTGAAGAAAATCGCAAAATTTGCAAAGTTTTCAAAGGACCTAAGATAACTTTGAAGGTTGGATAGATAGACGCGTTGAAGACGCATATATAATATAAGAGGCTTAGACCAAAAATCGCGAAATTTCGCCAAATTTTCATTTGAGTATTTACGAAGCGCGCAGGCGTTGGTAAATAAGAGGCGTGGATTGAACAGGCCAAAATTTGCCAAAATCGCAAAATTTTTAACATCACTATTTGAGCTTAGATTTTTTGCGAAATTTTCAAAATTTTATGATTTTTGGGGAATCATTAAGATTTGATAGATGGGAATTGTAGACGCGTAAATGGTTAGTTTCAACGGTCCAATAATTTGCGAAATTTTTGAAAATTTTTGTTTAGTGTAGACGGATAAATTGACGGGTCAAGATCAAGCGGTCCAAAAATTCGGATATTTACAAAATTTTATTAGTTCAGATTATCATGAAAATTTAATAGTTGGCAATTAAGGACGGGTAAATAGGAGATATCGGCCAATCGGTTTAAAGAAATTTTAACATTTGCGAAATTCTTATATGAGTTTAGATTGACACAAAGACGGGTATATCGACGGGTAAATAGGAGGTGAAGGTCATACGGACCAAAAACTCGGGAAATTTGAAAGAAAAGTTAATGGGTTTAGATTATCGTGCACTAAGAAAAAACTAGAACGAATAATTTGAGTACGAACGCTCTTGAAAAAAAAATTAGTCGCTCTTGAATTTTCAAGAATTTCGCTCTTGGAATCGAGATAAATTCGTTCTAAACGTTCTCAATTTTGTTTTTTATAGGCAAGGGGGGTGAGGGCAACTTAACTTTGAGAGAGTAGCGTTGGAGTCGCTCTCGCAGAGAGTGAGGGCGCATGCGCAGTTGGTCGTTGAGAGAATGAGAGCGCATGCGCAGTTTGTTGTTGTGTTATAAAGGCAACTGCGTTTATTTATAAGTGTGATTTCGTCGCGTCTTTTACCTTACGAAGGTTAGCTGAGCTCGTTAAAATGCCCGTCGCCTGTGTGTGTTTCAGTCTTTCGAGGTACCGAGTTCAAGTCCCAGAAAAGTAAGTAAAAAAAAAAAAATATCTATGGTTATCTCAAAATCAATCACAACTTAAAACAAAGTTTGGTGGGTGGGTGGTGGTGTTGAGGTTGGAGTGGTTGAGGTAGACGAGACGGACCACCACGTCGGTCGGGTCGGTCGTGTCTCTCCCACCCCCCACCCACCCCAAATATTCTTTTTAATTTTTTTATTTTGAGAATTATTCGTTCTTGGATCAAGTACTGAAACTCTTGAATCAATAATTATTCATACTTGGATCAAGAGCTGAAACTCTTGAATCAGGAATGTCGGGATAAAAAATTCACTCTTGAATCAAGAATTTCGCTCTTGGATCAAGAATTTTCACTCTCACCGTACTTTTGAGAACGAATGCTCTTGATTCAAGAGCGAAATTCTCTATTTTTTCTCTGAGTGTGAAGATTTGATAGATGGTAACTGTCTATTAAGCTTAACTTCCTCGTATTGTGTCTAAAATTCTAAAGGGGGCACAGCAACGCACGCCGGGTGTATGCTATGTAAATATGTATTGCTAAACAGTTTGGTGGCAAATCTCTTAGCCATTTTTGAATTAAACTTGTGTTTTTATAACTCATTTTCGGCATTTTAATTGATTACAATACAAAATATAGTTCTGAAAAAAACTCTTAGTTTGGAAAACTTTTTTGTTTTCGATGCTATCGCTCCAAAACTTGTCCTTGATAAATATTATATGCTTCCACACAATTCTGCAAAGTTTGATCGAAATCAGATGACTATAGCATATAGCTGTCATAGGAACTATCGGTCGATAATCTAGTTTTAGTTAGAAAAACTTTTTGTCTTCAGCGTTAACTCTCCCAAACTTTGTATTTATCAGTTTTCTATGCTTTTACATAATTCCACCAAGTTTGATAAAAATCGGTAAACTATATAGTATAGCTGCCATACAAAATATAGTTCTGAAAAAAGTCTTAGTAGAAAGAACAACGAGAAGTAGAAACGATCGGTCGGAAAAGTAGTTCTAGTGACAAAAACTTGTTTGTTTTTAATGGTAGCGTATTTATACTATCCAGTTATGAATATTATGGGTTTCCACACATTTTGGGGAGTTTGGTCAAAATCTGATGAATATATCGTATAGCTGCCGTATAAGTATTGGCGCTATCAATCTACAAGGGTATATAAACTTCGGCTTTCCTCTATTTTTCATTCTATAACCGAACCATTGAAAGTCAAAAGAAATGAAACCCTAAGGAGTTAAAAAAAAAAAAAAAACTCTCTATACAGTAGCTTGAAGAAGCAACAAAGTTTGTCTTGACATAAGTAGCAAAATGGTCCTTTTGCACACTTTTCACCAGCAAAGCTCCCATGAAATTGGTTCGCTCACAAGTAAAGTATTTTTCAGTCACCGATTGCTTTAACTTTAGCTTATTTATTGCATGCATTATTTGCCCAATATGTTGAAGGGCGGGGCAGTCAGTCGGGTGGAGGCGGAGATCCGGTGTGCTTGGCACTCACTTCGGATTGTTTTATTGTTTGGCTTGTGGCGTTCTTAAGCTGCTGCAAATGTTTATTGTATTTATTTTGCTCTTCATAGACGAGGACGAAGGTGGACAGGGAAGGGATGTGTGCAGAGCAACCTGTTTTGGTTTTGTGGTACCAAATGTGTGGCAGAGATTTGGCATGTGAAATGGCTCTCCAGCGGCAGCTGCACACGCGTCGTATGTGTAATGCAACAAAAATTTTAAAGCCAAACTTGAAGCTTTAAGGCCCATGAAATGGGATAGAACTTTAGCTCGCTGGTTTACTTTGGGGCTAATGAGGCATGAGCCAACAAGGCACACGCTGGGACCAAAATCACAGTTTTATGTGTTTCTGCCACCGCCCTCTGTGTGTTTGTGTGTGTGTGTGTGTGTGTGTGTGTGTGCAGTGTAGAGTAATAAAATATTTATGGCATTTGGCTTAAACACCAAAGCAGATTCCAGCAGCGAAAACCCACATAAACGCTGACCCAGAAACTGATGTCATTTTGGTCAATCTGATCTGGGAGTAGCAGGAGCTGAATATTGAAACACCTGCAAAATGTATGCCAAGTGGCCTCACAATTGACTTTAAAATGACATCGAGGTGCCTGGAAAAGTTTGATAGCAGCAGCTGCTACCACATAGGATGCCTTCTTCCTTGGAGACAGAGAGAAAGGGAGAGAGAGAGACAAGACGAATGGCCGATAAGCAGCAATAGCAGCAGCAGGACAAGACTGAAGAAAAAACCGTTGCCAATCTGCTAAGGCACACTCAGAAAAATATTTTACATTAATTTAAAAAATTCGCCTTCATTTTAAATATTTAGAAAAATTTTCAAAAAACGAGAAGGCCAAGCTAGCTTCGTCTGTGCCGAAGTTTTTATATTTCATGAGTGCAGAAAACATGTTTTTGTAAAGCACCCAGACTAAGTATGGATTTACTCGATGAAAACAGTCTTGGGTTGTTGGAAAGATGCGAGGTCAAACGCATTTCGCTATTTATACCAACACGAACGTCTGCCGAGGCTTGTGCCAAGAGAGCAAACAGCTTTTTAGTCGCTAGTAGGCATAGCTCGTAAATAACTCTCAACCCTACTTTCAGTTTGCTCTGCTCTTGTCACTGAACGAAAAACCAAATCAAAAACGGGCTTTGGCTTCCCTCAACCGAATGTGTTCTGTTATCGCGCTCACTGTTAAGTGGCCGCACTGATCGGTCTGACAGCAACCGACTGACAGGCCCAACTCAGTCAATTGGTCTTAAACTGTCCGCTTCTCGAAGACCAAACTGTCAAAATTTTATTTGAAAAGGTTGCAGACTCAAGAGTTTAACATAAGCAGAGAGAGAGTCAATGCGAGAGAGAACGAGAGAGAGCAATTATGTAATTCATTGCATACATTCATATTGTTAGCCAAGCATTACACATCGATGCATACATATGAAGAAGACCATTTGAATGCGTGAATTTTGCCAAAAGATTGCAGGCAGACCTGAGAGGAAAAAAAAACAAAAATATGTGTTTTCTTTCCTCTCACAACCAAAGAGAAGCAGTGACCGCTGCTAAAGGTTGTTTTGGTACCTCTTTTCAATGTGCTGGAAGTGCGAAAAGTGTTATTTTCTGACAAAGGCAAACGGGGAACCGATTTCTGCGACCTCTGCTAAGTAGGTCAGAGCTGGTGGACAATACCCTCTCACTTTTTAGCCTGTTTAACTAACTAAAGTCTCAGTGTTAGGTAAATTCTTGCGATTTTCTTAAATTTTTTCAAAATTCACAACTTTAAGTAAAATATCAGATTTAGTTACTTTTAGCTGTTGGTGATGGCACTTGACTTGCCGCTTGCGTATATAGTACCTTTACCCCACCCCCCCACTCCCTTTCTTCGTTGTAATGGTGTAACCAACAGTTGTGCCTCTCAGGAATAACACGCATTGTCACAACGGGGCGGCAGCCAAATCAAATAAGGACACGCTGCGAATCTTATTACACGGTAAAGTGCCATGCAAAAATTCGATCACGTAAATTGAGTTTACACTTTCAAGAAAGTAAAAAAAAAAAGGGGGGCTAAGCCAACAAATGCAAAACGCCCGTATTTACTTTTTTGGGTTTGACTGCAGCCACTTGTTGAGCTCTAGTTAATACAAATTTCACCTGTTTTGTCCAATGCTGAGGTACAGAATCAAGGATAAGATGCAAAACCAAAGAGATTGAGCGCGCAACTCGGTTGGGTCCTTTGAGGCCAGATTAGTAACCAAATCATTTGAATTTATGTCTTTTTGTTAGGCGGAAAAGCTTCGGTTTAATAAATGACTCTCTGAAGATGGTAGAAGTTTTGTTCAGCTTTGTTGGATTGTAAGCGAAACCCTTAGACTCCACTCAATCAATTTGAACAAACTCTTAACTATATCGACCCCTGTGCGCAAAAACATCGTATGATGCGCCGAAATGGTACGATTTCGCATAAAAAATTCAAATGTACTGGCATCCTAGTACATATAGCCACTTCCCATCGCAGCTATAAGTCTGCAGACAATTAGTTTTGTGTGGCCCACAAGGATAAAAAAACCCAGGTCAATATTATATGCTACCACACAATTCTGCAAAGTTTGATCCACATCGGATGACTCTAGAGTATAGAGGCCATAGCGAACGATCGGTCGATATAAGTAGTTAACTAGATGATGAATAAACTGGTTTGTTGTCAACGCAATACGCCACCAAACCTCGTACTTATCAGTTTTCTATGCTTTTACAGAGGTCCACCAAGTTTGGTGAAAATCGGACATTGTATATAGTCATAGCTGCGATACAAAAGTAAGGTCTGAAGTAAAGTCTTAGTAGTGACCAAACCGTTTTTGTTTTGAATGCTATCGCTCCCAAACTCTGTTATTGATGCATTATTATATACTGTCACACAATATCGGCAAAGTTTGATCCAAATCGGATAACTATAGCATATAGCTGCCATAGGAACCATCGGTCAAAAAACTAGTTCTAGTGAAAAAAACTTTTTTGTTTTCAATGCAAACGTCTCCAAGCCACGTTTTTAAAAGTTTTCTATACTTTTACATAATTTTACCAAGTTTGATGAAAATCGGACATCTATATAGCATAGCTGCCATACAAAAGAAAGGTCTAGAAAAAACTCTTAGTGAAGAAAACTTTTTTGTTTTCAACCTGCTTGAACTCAGATATTTATTTATTTAGAGTCGATAAACAAAGGCTGTCAACAAAAGTATAAATACGTTGCAAAAAAATTTTATGAGCTAAGGAAGCCTATCAAAGAAAATCTCATAAAATTACAAAATAAACTAATAATGACTCTCTGCACACGGTGGGGGAATTTTATTTGCCCGTCCGGCCAGCTATGCCCCTATTCACAGCCGATTGTAGTCAGAGACGTTATTAGAGCTAACAAAAACTTTAATAATATAGAGATCGAGAAAAGGGAGAGAGAGAAAAAACCAAAGCCTATAGTTGTGTAGGAGCAAAGGAAAAAATAAGATAATATAATAAATTAGACTAAAACAGAGATAGAGAGAAAGAGAGAAAACTATCTAAAAGAAAACTTTAAAAATAAAAAATGTATACGTAAAACTTAAAACTAAATAACCGGAAAATCTCTGACCCGGTGGGGGAGGATTTTTTTAGCCAGTCCGGCAAGCTATGCCCCTACTCACAGCTGGGAGTGGTCAGAGAATTCCCCGGAGATAATTATAGAGAGACGCTTTTAGAGAGAAGAGAGAGAGTTCTGTTGAGAGCAGGTGATTGAGATCATTGTAATTCTTACATAAAACCCGAAATCGATTATGCTGGGCATAATCAGTTGTGCATTTAGGCAAGATTAAAGGTAAATAGTTTCTAGTTGGCCTAGAAGGAACGGAAAAGTTAAGGCGACCTAAAAGATCAGAAGAGTCTACATCACCGATAATTAGCTTATGAAGAAAAGAAACACCTAAGACTGTTCTACGGTTAGCTAACGAAGGAAGGTCAATAAACAAAAGTCTGCTGGAGTACGTTGGTAAACGAAGGTTAGGGTCCCAATTTAAGCCACGTAGGGCAAAAAGCAAGAATTGCTTTTGAACTGATTCAATTCGATCGATATTCTTTTTATATTGCGGACACCAGACAGACGAGCACTATTCAAGTACAGGACGGACTAGAGCAGTGTACAGGAGCTTTGTGGTGTATGGATCATTAAATTCCTTCGACCAACGTTTAATGAATCCAAGTACACCATTTGCCCTATTGACAATAGAGGAGATATGAGGATTGAAACTCAACTTGGGGTCAAAAAGAACTCCAAGATCAACGACTGTAGATATTCGTTCCAAGGGTTCATTGCCAATCGTATAAATAGCCAGCGAAGGTTTGCAACGATGGAAAGTCATAAACATGCACTTGGAGCAATTAAGGTGTAAATGATTAACCCAGCACCAAGACTGCAAGGGGTATGAATATGATGTTGTCATGTATGGATGTTTGTTTTTGTTCGCTGCGAACAGGTTGAGGTCGTCTGCTGTTGATTTCTACTTTGGCCACCACTGGTTTCACTATTTTATTCTAAGCCATTTTGCCCTAAAGATTATTATGAGAGCCAATTTAATTCTCCGTTGAACAAATGTTGTCCCAATTGATTTGGATACCGTTTGACGAAGTTATTCGCATATTTCTGAGTACACCACGGCGAACTAGCATTTTTTTTGAGTATGCTAACATATTGGTGTGTTCTATAACATTAGTGCCCCAATAAGTAAGCTCTATTTTGTTTGGCGCCAAATTCAAATAATCCGTTTTAAATTTTTAAAATGCTAATATATATAAACTTCAATGTTTCACGATTTCATGGCAAATATTAAAGATCTCCGAATACGGTTACCTAGTATAAAGATAAACTAAGCTATAGTGAGTAGCTGTGGGCAGTAAGTGTCTAATATTATTGGTTGTAAAAAAAATTTAAAATTGGCTCAAACAGCACCTCCAGGAGGGCCAGGGCCAAGCTTCTCTTAATCTTATCTTAAATATTGGTTAATGAGTTGAAATTCGCATATAAAACAAAAGAGCTGTGCACAGCAAGAACTGTACTCAGGCAGCCACGGTTAAGGCTTGTGAAAAGCTGATTGCTCTCTTGGCGCAAGCCTTGGCAAGCGTTCGGCTCTTGTCGGTGTAAATCACATGCTCATTTTGGCGTTGCGTGTGTAAGTTTAGCCACTGACACGAAGTTTAATACTTAAGAAATTGCTTTTCAAGTCCACAATTAAGACCCAATGATGACTGCGATAAAATACCATGGATGACCAATGATGAAGAATAAAGAAACCACTATAAAGAGAGGGGAAAAGAAACTGACATTAGACTGCGAATCCACTAAAGCAGCAATGGGCAATGCAAAGCCCGCTTGGGCCTCGACGCCCGATCCGTTAGTCTGTCTAAAAAGCAATGCGCTATAAAATACTTGGTGGACTCAGCTCATAAGAAATTGCTTCGCTTCGAGGCGCGGACACGCACAAGCTGACGTCGCAACAAGTGCAATTGGCTCGCTTCAAAGTGGCTCGCAGCAAGTGCAGAGTGAGCGACCGAGACTCGCTGATAAGGGTGGATTTTACTGTTGGACTGCTCCCAAGCTCAAATTTCGTACCCACCGCTGCACTATAGCATAACTTATCGTTATGTGTAACAGTATTCAGAGAACGTTTATCTTGGCCCAGATAACGTGAAACATGCAAGTTAATATATATATTTGGAAAAGATTATTTGAATCTGGCGCCAAACAAAACAGAGCATACTTAAAGGGGCACTTATGTTAAGGCTGACACTAATATGTAAACACACTAAAAAATAGTACTTAATCGCCGAGATGTACTCAGAAATATGCGAATAACTTCGTCAAACGGTATCCAAATTAATTGGGACAACATTTGTGAAACGGAGAATTAAATGGGCTCTCATCATGAACTTTAAAGCAAAATCGCATAGAATAAAATAGTTAAACCAGTGGTGGCCAAAATAGAAATTTCGAAAAAAAAAAATAGTTGAAAATGTCAGATCTGTAAGCCGCATTTGCCAGACATCGCGTTAAATCAGTCAAACCATTGATTGAAATATATGAGATTGCTCTCGTCGCTATCGGAATTGACAAGGTTATAAACAATCAGACGGAAAAGCCAAACTTCAGATTTTGGGGGTGTTTGGAAAAAACCACTGGAACACTGTGTTAATCGATTCTATCGATGTGCTATCGATGTTTTTTGCGTATCTTTCTCTCTAATGTGTGTGTTTGCGTTGAAATTTTACAATTTTTAGAAGAAATACCATTGGCAAAACCACATCTTGATTGCTGTTGCAGGATGCAAATGTGTGTGTCAGAATGCGCCAAAATGCGTTTGAGTCGACGCCCAGCCAGCCATATGCGGAGCGCTCCGAAGCAGGAGTGAAAAGGGACTTCCAAAGCAGCACCTCGAAGAAGCGTTTTCGGAGCGCTCTGAAGCAGGAGTGTAAATGGAGTCCGAAAGAGCACCGCATGGTATCTAAACCCCGCTATGTCATAAATTATTATCTTGTTGATGTTCCTTTGTTCAATTATAATAAAAAAATATATATATATTATATAATATTTCTTAATTATAAATAAAATTAGGAGCATTTTTAGAAAATCTAGGGACTCCTCTTCGGACCATTATCGGAGCACCGAAACCAATCCCGAAACACTCCGTCTAGGTTATCTTCGAATAATTTAAGGAGTCCTTTTCAAAGGCTAATAGAGGTGTTCGCACGGAGCCTTTGCGGGTTATCTGAGTGAGCATTCTGGGACGCCGAAATCACTAATTTCAGGAGTCCTTTAAGCACACTTTTTTCATTTATATTGCAAAGGCCCTTTTCTCCGGCGGATATGCTCCTTTGGGACAGTTTTCGAAGCCACCCTAGGAGGCTTAACGCACCTTCAATACTCCGCTGGTTGGCTGGGCGTCAGTGTGAGTGTGAGCAGGCCTTGGCACTTTATTTATGTAAATTTGTTTAATGTTTTTGGCACATTCCACTGTTTTTGTTGTTGTGTTGCTGAGATCTGCATGTGTTAGGGCGCCGCCATACTTCACAGCACCCGTTGTCTGGGTATATCGGGAGCTACAGTTTTCGACCCCTTTCACAAGGGGTCACCATTTGTGGCGATTTAAGCCAATATAATTATTTATGTTAAACACAGATTAGGTTTTGATTCGGTTTATTGCAGATGGCGTGTCGCAGAGTTTGTCTGGCTTGCGTGTAAGAATTACTATCATAGAATGCCAAAGAGATCCCTTAACGTTAATCGCTCCAGCTTTAATCTCTAATTCTAATGAGTTACGTGTTTAATAACGTGTTCACACAGATTGCTTATCCGACTCGATGGATCAACAATATGTAGATTTATTCAAACACTTAGAATGAACTTATCCGACTCGACAGGATCCCAACAAAATGTAGACTTTGGCCTATAACACTTATGAACAGTACCTACTTAGACTGAGTCTGTTACTATATCCCAAAAGAGCGTTTTCTTCGGCCTATAAAATAGTTTTCAAAGATCTACAACTATTCTGTATATTTTGTCACCTATCTTGAAGTATAAAAACTTCCCTATAAGCTCGCTTCCGCCCCCAGGCAGAAAAGGCAAGAAAAAAAAAAGCGCCAGTTGCTTCATTTGCTTAACCCCCTTCACATTCAGTGACAACGCGAACAAATCAGGGTAATTAATTTAAATTTAATTTCAGTTTTGCATTAACTTTTTCTCTCGTTTTTTTTTTTTTTTTTTGATTTGATTACTTTTGCTTCTCTTTTGCCTTTTAACCCATTTCAATTCCATTTTTGCTTCCTTTTCTTGTGCTTGGCCAGGATTTATTTAAAGGGATTTGTCGTTCGTTGACTTAATTTCATTTACTAGCGCGACGTGCGCATATGCCCCACCCGCATCTACGCATCTCCGCATCCTTCGCCCATTGCTCATTACTCAGGCTTGGAAGGAAGCTGTGAAAAATAACATTAACGCTGGGCAGGACTCTCGCGGGCATACATCAAAAAATGTCAGACCATCATGTGCGTGACTCATTTGCATATGGCTGGGCCCAGAACGGAGAGTGAGAGTGAGGGGAGAAGGCCTGGCCAAAATACTCAAGTTTAGAGACAAAAATATTTAATAAGTTTAGTCAATGTTAAAGCTTTGATGGATGCACCCAACCCACCCCCCCCCCACTAGCGTCGTACCCAGCATCCACATTTAATATATGCAAAAAGGTTTGCAAAGAGTTTGCGATACTCCCAAAATCCCAAAAGCAAATGCCACTTAAAATGCAATTATAACGTTTAGGGACACGACTCGAGGGAGTAAAATGGGGGGCATCTCCCCCCTCCGGCCGAGCACTGCAATCAGTGCAAAAGCGCAACGGCATAAAATTAAACTGTGGAGGGGAAGAGGAAATAACAACCACAAAGTGGAAGCCTTCTTATACTGAGTGCTGGTACACGAATTGCTGTTCATTTGTTAGTCTATTAATGATGCATTGGCAAACCTTACTGAGCATTTTTGGCGTTTTGTTAGGCATTACGCGTGAGGTGTCAAAAATTGTACACTGAAAAATCAAAAAAGAGTGGGTGTCATGGGACGCCCGGTAGGAGCGAAGTCCTTTACGAGGATACATCTGATTGTAAATTTAACTATTAACTGACTGTCAAGTCACTCTCATGTCACTGTCAAGTCACTGGCAAGTCACTGTCAAGTCACTGTCAAGTTACTGTCAAGTCACTGTCAAGTCACTGTCAAGTCACTGTCAAGTCACTTTCAAGTCACTGTCAAATCACTGTCAAGTCACTGTCAAGTGACTGTCAAGTTACTGTCAAGTCACTGTCAAGTCACTTTTAAGTCACTGTCAAGTCACTTTCAAGTCACTGTCAAGTCACTGTCAAGTCACTGTCAAGTCACTGTTAAGTCATTGTTAAGTCAATGTTTAGTCACTGTTCAGGTCACTGTTAAGATCACTGTTAAGTCACTTTTAAGGCACTTTTTAGTCACTGTTCAACTCACTGCTCAAGTGACTCTTAAGCCACTGTCAAGTCACTGCTAAGTCACTGTTAAATCACTGTAAAGTCAGTCTTAAGTCACTGTCAAGTCACTGATTCAAGTCACTGTTAAGTCATTGTCAACGTCAATATCAAATCACTGCTTAAGTCACTGCAAACTCACTGTTAACCCGCTGTTAACCCATTGTTAACCCACTGTTAACCCCCTCTTCCCATCCTCGCACTCTCCCACTTCACACACCCACAAGCACTCAATCCACCTGCTGCTACGGCAAATGGTAAAAGCGGTTGACTTTGCAAATACAATAATTCAAAGACAAGGCGTACTCTATAAGTACAGTTCTACAAATTGAAACCATTTGTGTGTATCCAGAACATTTTTAACTAATTGTCAGCTTGTCTACTTGTACTACTTTTCTTGATTTATCACAATTTCCTTTGTTTATGTCGGACATGTTATTGGAACCATCTAAGTCATATAGTTAAACACATGCACAAATTATGGAGAAATTATGGAAATTTTGTTGCATTTATTGTCAGGACCAGAAGCAAAGTTAAAGCCTGTTTAAACACCGTAAATAAAGATTTAAATTTATGGAAGGACAACTAGATTTCCATCCGATATTTTTGTAGTCAGTTTTAACACAAGGCTAACATGACTCATAAGCAAAATGGCAAACCCCAACTAAATCAATGCTAAATCATTAAAATAGTCAAATTCTTAAAAGAAACCAATCATGTATAATGAAATTTAATCACTTAATATAAAATTACTGCATAACTATTATAGCTGTAAGGTCTGTACCATAGCATAAGTTCGTATGTCGTCCTTTTACAGCGCAAATCAACAATCTGTAAACGTTATCCTAGCATTTCATCAATTTGCCTTTGTTAACCAACTGTTATAAAAATCTTAGGGTTCTTGGACCATCCTAGTTGTCACTCCCATAAATATTAAATCCACTTGATTGTTACGGGCTCAATAGGCTATAACTTTGCTTTTGGTCTTGACAAAAATGCAACAAATTTTCAAATTTTGATTAGATGCGTATCGAAATAGAATCTGTCCGACAAAAACAATGGCTTGTGGCTAGATGGTTTAGTTTGACAGTGAAATGTGCTATAAATCAGGTGCTCTGATATGAATACTATTCTAGAGGCACATAAATTCTAGAGAAGGTAAAAAATTAGGAAAATTAGCTTTTTTTGCGCATATCTTGGAAACGGAAACTAAGATATGACTTTGACATGCCAATTCGTATTCAGCATGGGTAAACAAGCAAGAATTGGTTAAAGATGCTCCGCATACATTTTACTGTAGAACAGTCTAATCAGGCTTTGCTCGGTGTGATTAAACTTGCCTTAGTATAAACTTTATTTAATGCATTTTGTAGAATAAAACTTTGATTTACAAATGCATTTCGAGTCTTTAAATCTAAATCCACCAAACTGTACACCAAATGTGTATATAAACCAAAATGAGTTTCTAACGAGTATGACAAAGTAAATGGGGTTGGGGGGGGGAGGAAGCTAATGGCGTTGCTTTCGCATAATCACAAGCATCGTTTGGTCCAACATTTTACATACAAGTTAACCCATAAAGCAAGCATCATTTTTGTGACAACAGCTTTTGCCCATATCAGTTCAATTGGAAATTGCCGGAAGGGTCTAAAATAAGCAAACAAAAAAAAAAGAAGAAGTAAAACTCGTAAAAAATAACTGGGAACGGCGATAACAGCAGCAGCAGCAATAACAAGTGGGGGTACTCGCATATGAAGTGCATAAATAATGTAACCATATTTTTTTTTGTGCTTTTTTGTTTGCCAGGGAGGAAAATTGTAAAAAATGCAAATTAAAATGCGCCCAGAAGCAAACAGCAACAAAAACAAAAATAAACATAAATTGTTGGGAGTTTCGTTGTTAACAAAAAAAAAACCTGGTCAGGCCTGGAGTTGGCACCGCAGCACTGAGGAACTTTAGTTGATGGCTCAGTCTGGCCAGCATGAATAACGGTTAACGAAGTGTCGAAGTTTTTGATTTTTGCCTGTTGTCTCCCTTGAAAAGTTGATTTCCGTTGCATACTTTGCGGCAGCCGGCAAAAAGTTGCGTATACGCACTGTGTGAGGTTGTTGTTGTTGCTGATGTTGTTGATGTTGATGCTGGCGGCACATAACTTTGGGCGCTAATTAATTGCGCAAATTGTATATGCAAAGTTGGCAACGGGTCAAAGAAGGGTCCCACTCCTGCACACAAACACACACACGCACACGTAATTGAAATAAAGGAGCTGTCACCTGCTGACGCCAAGGGGCATTGTTACACACACACACACACACACACATATGAGCACTCCCTGGTGGGTTCTTTGTTGTTGTTGTTTTTTTTCCTTTCTTACAGAAATGGAGGGTATTTGCCAGCTAAGAAAGGCATATTAGATTGTGGGAACTTGAAATAGCTATACAACTTCAACTTTATCTCACCGGTTGTCAATCTAAGTAGGAATGTTCCTCTGCTAAAAACTTTATCTATTCTCGTCAGTGAAAACATCAAGTATTATTACTTAAGTCAAGAACAAACTGAATTCGAAACTTTAATTTTTTCTTTTAATTCTTCAAATAAGTCAAAATAAGAACCAAATCAAATAAAATCTGATAGATTTAAACAACAATTCTCCGTTATCCTTAGTTGTTGCTGTTGTAACGGCTGGAAAGATTCGTACGCATAGGGTGAAAAAAAAGAGAAGAATAATGGTTTAGATTAATAGAGATGAAGAACTAATCTGGTACCAGGTCAAGGAAAGAAGCTGCGTCGACTGGCCGGGTTCATAGATCTAAAGGAGTGAGTAAAGTGGGACTTAGCGGATATACAAAGAGGTGGTTCATTTCATGCGGGCTGAGTCCACATTTCGAGCATTTGTCCACAACATCCAGGTGCATCCAGGTTCAGCAACTATGCTAGGAAAGTCCTGGCGGATCGAACACTTAGACAAAATATAGAGAATTTCACTTTTGAATCAAGAGCATTCGTCCTCAAAATTACGCTAAGAGTGAAAATTCTTGATCCACGAGTGCATTTTTGAGCCCGACATTATTGATTCAAGAGTTTCAGTACTTGATCCAAGTACGAATAATTATCAAAATAAAAAACTGAAAAAGATTATTTGGGGTGGGGGGTGTGAGAGGACACGACCTTTTGTTTTAAACTGTGATTGATTTTTAGATAGCCACATAGATATTTTTTTATTTTTACTTACTTTTCTGGGACTTGAACTCGGGCTTAGCCCACTCGCCTATCATCCATGAGCTAAACGAGGCGACGAAAACACACTTATAAATAAACTCAGTTGACTTTTATACGCATCGGACAACGACAAACTGCGCGAGCGCTCTCTCTCTCTCTCTCTGCGAGAGCGAGTCCAACGCTATTCTCTCAACGACAAACTGCGCATGCGCTCTCTCTCTCTCTCTGCGAGAGCGAGTCCAACGCTATTCTCTCAAAGTTAAGTTGCCCTCATTCCCCTTGCCTATAAAAAACCAAATTTAAAACGTTTAGAACAGAGTTCGCCAGCGATACTCGCCAATTCACACCGAATGCTTGCCGAAGTCATGCATCACTGTGTGTCAGAGAGAGACACAGTCACATTTTTTATGGCCAGAGGTGAATTGCTCAAACTCAACTTTGTCCCAAACATAGCAAGCAGCAACACAGCATGTACTCTTTGCAATTGGAACGAGCAGGAAAACACTGTCCATTTTATTGGAAACTGCCCAATCTTGAGGGAATACAGAATTTTACATTTTGGTAAGGCAAGACTACATCTGCACGAAGTTCACCAGCTATTAAATGGATCAAATTGGAGGATCCTTTATAACTTTATAAGTCAGGCAACTAAATATCGAAAACAAATATTGGAAGGGGACTTTTAAAACAGAGTAACACGGCCAACCGAATCTCGCGTTATGCAGTTGAACGATCTGGTATCTGGAGAAGACCCGGGAAGCCAGGTGTATTAGACTGAAAAGCGAAGAATTTGGAAGGCACACACAAAAAAATCTGTGGTTAAATTTAACCGATATTTTGGGTTAGAAATGCGCCAACCCAAAAAGTCGGTAAAATTCACAAAATTTGACAGTAACTATCACGTAAACCTTTACGCAAAGAGAACTATTTCAATAGTAAATCTAACTGAAAATATCGTTTAGAAATGCGCCAACCCACAAAATTAGTAATATTAACCGATGCGTACAGTAAGTAATTTTTCTTACTGTGTGTACAGTAATTTTACCATAAAAATAGTAATTTAACAGCTGTTACTCAACTGAAGAAATGTAGGGTTGGATACTATTTTCGCTGTCACATGTTGCCAATCTACTTGAGCTCATCATCATCCCAAACCAGAAGAGGCAACCTTAATACCCCCACCACCCACCAATTTTGATTCTGAAACAATTGTTTGGAATTAAACATATTTTTATTTTATTTGAAAATTTTTTACTTACTTGGGGGAGGGATTCGAACTCTGGGCCCTTGGACTGAGAACAAGATTGGACGGACGTCTTTACCAGTTACGCTACGGCGCGCGTTAATAGAAACGCGTCAAACATATTACTTGTATTGAATCTGCCTAACCACATGCACGAAAAATTTCTTAAATGTCGCATAAATGAGACCACTAGTAATTCTCAAGTTCAAATTCAGTGAAAGTACAATATAAATATAAGGGCCAAACTGAAATTTTCTCAATCAACAATTTTCGCGGTTAGATTTACTGTCGGTAGAGTTAATCCGTGAAGCAACAAAATTCATTTAAAAAGTTATACTATTTGTGCGGTAAGATTTACTTGTGGGTACAGTTAATTGCTGCAAAAACAAAGTATGAGATGAAAAAATTACGTCAGAGTCACTATTTCTATGGTAAAAGTTACTGTAGTTGGCAATAACTTATTAAAACAACAAAATATGTGAAAAAATATTTGTGGTTGAATTTTTACTCAGCGTACAGTTGTTAAATGCAACAACAAAATACGAGCTAAAATAAATACGTGAACTTTACAACTTCTTCTGTAGATTTTTACTGTTAGCACAGTTACCAAGCAACAACAAAACCACATGCATAAAAAATTTCGAAAAAAGTTACTGTCATCGCAGTTAATATTACCCACCAGATTTTTTTGTGTGCAGTGATCGACTGACGGTTTCAAACCATGTCGATTTATTTATTTTAGTATTTTATATACGAAAAGACTTCTTGTTTAGATATAAATTTAGAATCTAAGCCATCATTTATGTATTATCTGTTTTATAAATTTAAATAAAGAAGAACACTACTACAGTCACATTTTCGCGCTCTCTGCCTGGGGAACGCTGGTTTAGAACGAATTTTTCAAGAGCGTTCGTACTCAAATTATTCGTTCTAGTTTTTTCTTAGTGAAGAAGGGATTTCTCTGCAGGGTCAACGGGTGGGGGGTTTGACCCCTAATACAATATTATTCTAACCATACTTGCGTGGGCGACTTTCTAGGCATCAGCGCAGGACGTCGGAATGATGTGGTTGCTGCCAGTTCGCACGGCAATCGGGTCACAGTTGCCAACCCTGGCAAAGGGAAAGACAAGTACGGTTATCCTTACACAGAAAAAAAAAAGTCAGAATATTTTCAATCTTTTTAATCTGGAAGTAAGCCCGGCATGAGCTTGAAAATTCTATCTCGATTGACAGTATATCCGACACAATTCAAGCTTTCCGGGAATGGCCCAAGCCTTTCGAACTTGTTTTATTCCAAATGTGCTTACTTCAATCCCCTTTGAGATCACAAGTTCAGAATTTAGAGAGCGAGAGCAACAAAGTTTAAGTAGCATTTTTGACATGGCGATGGTCGTGAGCGATGAGATGCCATTCCATTCGTGTTCAGTAGTGCGTATGCTCGTGGGTTCGAATCGCAGTTGAGCAGAATAAATTTTTATATTTGAGTTCCAAAACTGGTGTTTATCTTGAATATGGCGGAGGAAAGGAAGAAGAGAGGTATCAAATCCTGGGATCAAATCAATATTACATATCGAGCTCAAAAACAATCTCGAACATGCTTAAAATGATCCTGGATGTTAGATTAAATTGTTCTCGGATTTTTTGCTTAATTTAATCTTTTTTAAGATTACCCCGGGATAAATGTAATCCTTTTTAGGATAAAAAAAGTCGGTTCAACTCAATCCTTTTTCGGAACGGGTCAAGAATATACGGGATTACGTTGTTTTCATTACCGATTGGGAATGATTTGATCCTGTATAGATTGATTTTTTTTTGAGTGTAGATGATGGCTTAGTTGTTGCTATCGCAATGCAAAGATCATACCAATTCCTTTCATTTTTGCATAAAATGAAACAAAGTCGCTTAGATTTGGATGAATTTGAGCGATGACGATGCATTATTGCAGCTGATGGCTCGTATACGACACTCGAGATAACTTTTATCATTTGGACGTGTTGCTCAGAAGACTGGTCCGGATTTAAAAAATTCTGTAAATTAAAAAATCTTCCAACGAATTCTGAAAACAATGTTTTTAGTCAACAGTGACTTATCAGTGACTAAAACATAACTTAACAGTGACTCAACAGTGAGTTAAGAGTTACATTTTACAATCAGATTTATCGTCGTAAAGGGCACCCACTCTTTTTTTTATCACCAGTCACAATACAATGCAAAAATCCCTTTCTTTTTAAGCTGAAAAGTAAACTTTACCGCAAATTGTGTTTTGTTGGCGTAAAAGTTGACATAAAAACTATGTTGTTTACACTTTATCGAAACGACACATACTGAACAAGAAAGCCCAATGATGAGGCTTCAAAATGAAGTTGATTTAATACTTGTGACGCCACCTTTAAAAAATCCTTTAAATCTGTTCTCTACAGTATATATAAAATGGTAGAATTTCCCACTAAACCATACTAAAACTCTGACATTTGATTTAGTTTCCCCAAATTACGTGAAATCTTTGGGTCGTTCTTGTGGTTCTTTTTTTTTTGCAGTGGTATTTGGTCTGCCCAAAATGCGGTAATTACATAAGTGCCGCCGCCTCAGTTTCTGTCTCAGTTTCAGTGCCGTTGGGGCATTGCCAGCCGAGGCGCCATCTAGACATGTGAACACCAAATGAACATGCACACACGTACACACACACTTGTGTGACTTGGGTGTTCCGGCATTATAATGTCATCATCCAGCAGGTCTCGTGGCCTACAGCTTAATTTTTTGAACTTGGAAAGTATTTGAGCTTGAAAATGTAGACTAACAAGCGAAATGAGACTTTAATGTTGACAAGTTAGTGAGAAAGCAAATGGCTGATGGTTGGACTGATGTGTGAGAGTGTGGTGTTTTAGAAATTGATGTTGCTGGTAAACCAATTGCGGAAGTACACAAAGAATAACAAAACAAGATTTTCACTTTTCGTTCACTTTCACTTCCTGGTAAACAGGTTGCGTGGGTTGCCTTTTAAGTTTTTGCAACACTTGGAACTTTTATTAAAAAGCTTTTAAGATTTTCACTTAAGTCCATAATCTAAACCAAATACTCTGACTGTCATTTTGGCCTGAGAAATAGGCCAAAAATTGGGCGCAAAGCAGAATCGAAACATAAAACACACAAGTCAGAACAAAAAATACGCGCATTTCATTTCGTTTGAGAAGTTTTGACTGAGAAGGTGTGAAGCAATGATGACAAATTTAATATTAACGAAATTTGCATACAATGTAAGCACTGATAAATCAGAATGTCACGAATGTAAACTAAATATGACCGACGGGCATGCAGCAAATTCAATACGGCACCTTCAAGTGTGTCGAATAAACACAAAATTTCAAATTTTATTGATTGTGTCAATTCCTTAAACCAACTTTACAGTTATTGCCAAGCTATATCCAGAGTTTCGTACTTTCCTTCGTATTGATCATAAACTTTGATTCCTTATCCGAAAACTTACAATCCCACCCACCTGTAAACATCTGTCGTATATGTTTTTACAGTTACCTCTCCCATCCGCTTGTCGTCTTTGTACAGAGGCAAAAAAATAATTTGTGATTTGCTTCCTTTTTTCCTCATTTTTTTTTTCGTTTAAGCACACCTTTTGTGCTGGTGGGCTCCCTCAATCTGTCTGCCATCTTTAGCTTTTGTGCTCATTTGGACGACAAAAAGTAAAAAAGCAGAAATGAAAGCCACCCCCAGTTTCCCACCTGGCAATCGATAAGATGGCAAATTAGAATTGCTGCTGCTGCTGCTGCTTGGAGCAGGGAGCAGCACTTAACGACATTGGCTTCATTTCACTAAGCTGCTAAATCGAGTCATCATCATAAGCATTAGGCTGGGGCGAACTTTATGCCAACTCAGTCTGCAGGCTCTTTAACTCGATCAGCTGTAAAATGTCTACGCTAATGGCGGCGGAAATCATGAACATAAATTTCAATTTCCTGGCCATAATTCAACAAACCAGGTGTAAAAATGAAAACACATGAAGCAACAAGCTAACGAAACGTGGCACTTTTTATAGATTGTGTTGATATTAGGGTAGAATAAGTTGACACGCGTGATTGCTCACGTATCATCGCTAACAGGCAGCGCAGCGGCAATGCAAAATAGAGATGTGAACTGATCGTTGGCCAGAGGGGATCAACTACTGTTCACTAAATTGTGAGAGAGGCACACACACACAAACATACTTAAACAGAGCGAGACAGAACGAGTTGCAGTTGAGCAGGCCTCAAAATTTATTAAGCAGAAAATAAGGCCGACTCCATTTTGAATTCCTTGTGAGCGATCGAAAAGTGCGGATGGCAATTGGGGGTCAACATGATCAATGCGAGGATTTGGACGCCAAGAACTGCAGAGCCACCACTGTCTTTGCAGCAGTTGGGTGACAGACGTGTGTGTGCTTGTGTTTGTGTGCCGCCGCAGTCGGAACATTTCTTCTCAAACTCGTTCCGAGAGTTTTTGCGGGTTAGAGGAGTCTGTTTTGCACCAGCCTGTCAACTCCAACTGGCACTGGACAGGTAAGCTAACTCTGCAGGTGCCGGCTTTCATATGCCCCAGTCGTCAATTTGGCTTGTTCAATCCTCTCACCCTTTCATAAGTCTTCCTTGGAGCATGGAAGGATTCATACCCAAATAGAAAAACCCACAAAATATTTGTAAATCAAAGTTAAACAGTGTCCAACACAGTATTTAACCGAAATGTGACATTTAAATAGACCTTTGACCTTTTGCAAAGACACTTATTTGCATGTGTTAGTGCATGCGTGTGTGTGTGTGTGTTTGTTTGTGTGTGGCAAATGACAAACGACCAACAAAACCAAATGCGAGACAAAGGCGGCTCGGTCAGGAGTGACGGAGCAGCAATTTCTTTGCATGCCCCACAAAACATAAACAAAAACGCGATATAGAAAACCATATATCAACATACATCAACATATATCAACTTCTATGGCAGCAACAGCACCTGACTAGGTCAGCCCAAGGACAATCTAGGTAAATATCCGCAGGCGCTGCAAAAATAATTAACAAAACTTTTTGTAAAAAAAAAAAAAACATTGCTCAATTTTCATTTACCAAGTTTCTTTCAACATTTTCTGTCCACTCTTCGTGGCTTTCAGTTTAATGAAAATATGATAATGCCATGTGAAGGGGGTGAGGGGAGGGGGGTGTCGGTCGGTTCGTCGGTCGGTGGCTTGTGCAAATTCCTCAAGTGTGGCGAATTGTACAAATGCCAAAACGTTTGATAAGTCACACCAAAAAAAGAAGAAAAAAACACCCCCTCCCCCCCCCTCCGAGGGTGGAGCCAACATGGCGTACAAGCAACCGCAGAAGCAGCAACAATGTTGTCGTCATCCTCGCCTGACCCTGGAGTGCGGCTAAGCATTGGACACCACACAAAAAAAGGTCGATTAGTTTACAAGTGCAGAGGAGAGAACCTTTAAAGTTCACTTAAGTAATTGGACGAGTATAAAAAAAGTTTGAAAAGGCTTAAAACACGCTGGTGACACTCTATTCGGCGCAAAAGGTAATAAAAATACGTAGCATTAAGCAAATCAAGTCCAAAGCATCCGCATTTAAAACGCAACCGAACCGAAACGTTTACATTTTCGCTTCAGGTTCGATTTACGAGCATGAATCAGCAGAAAAAAACGACTGGAAAAGAATTGATACCGTTTTTTAATTAAAATTTCAAGTATGTTTGATTCTTGAATGTACTTAAATTAAGTACGAAACATTCTAGAATCGAAAAACGCCTGTTAATGTTATTAAAATGTAAACAAACGTTCTCAAATCGAGAACTTTTCGTACTTACAATAAGCCGAAAAATTTAGGAATAGCACATTCTTAGTTCAAGCACAAAATATCTTGGATTGAGGACAAAATACCCTTACAATGCAATCTCCAAAAAGTGTGCAATGGAAAATGCAAGTTATTTTAAACTATTAGGTAAACGGATTGCGTTGATACGCCCCCTTTAGAATTGGCCATCTATCAAATGTTCATCTAGAAAAAATCCGCAATTTTCGGACCTCTCGATCATCACCAATGGTGATTCACCATCCGTCTACTTACCCGTCTTCATAATAACACTAGTTTACAGCCAAAAAGACCCATTTCTACTGAAACTATTTTTAAGTGTAGTTTGGATTGGTGACCTCTAAAATCGATATCAAAAACTTTTTCATGGCTCAGTTTTTTAAATATGAATTTTTTCTCATTTATTCGGTAGGTGCACTTACATTTTAAGTCATATCTCACTTTATAATAGTCAGATAGAGCCAAGAAAGATATGAATCGAAAGGTAGTTGAATGGTCAATAATCGCACAGAACACTATTTTCAAATCGGCTGAGTAGTTTGAATACAATAACAAAAAAAATTTCAAAAAAATCGATTTTTTGCTCGAAAACGCTATAAATTTCGTTTCCAATCGCCTAGGAAAAATATTCAAAAATTCAAAAAAACTATTTTTATTTTTTCTACATAAGAACCGCACTTCTTTGAAGAAAATAAGATATCGATGAACAAAATCTATAAATAAATACAGGAGCTGTGAGCAATTGAGTGCTAAAAAAAATGGTGTTTTTGAGATTTTTTCAAAATAAATTTTCGTTTGCTTCGACTTTTGTTCTGTTGTGGAATTTTTTTTCTGATGTGGCTATTCGCCCACTTCTAATATTGACCAAAAAACAAAAAATATTTAAAACAAAATTTTCTAAACACTTAAAATACTCAAATTTGACTATTAGTTCCTTCACTTAAATTGATCCAGCTACAATATTTATTCATAGATTTTCTTCATCAATATCTTATTATCTTTGTAAAAGTGCGATCCTTACGTCGAAAAAATAAAAATAATTTTTCTGGATTTTTTTATATTTTTCAAAGGCGACTAAAAGTGAAATTTCTTGCATTTTCGAGCAAAAAATCGATTTTTTTGTTTCAGTAGAAAATAGTCTCATTATGAAATTTTGCATATTTCGCGGTTTTTTTTTGTTCGCTTGATCCCACGTCTATTTACATGTCTCTGTGTCAATCAAAACTTATATAAGAATTTTTGCAAATTTGTAATATTTTTAAACCGTTTGACCGTCGCCTCGTATTTACCCGTCTTTAATTGTCAATCATTAAATCTTCGCTATAATCTAAACCAGGGAATCAATCCGGAACCAGAACCCGAACCGTATACCGAAAAGAATCGATTAAAACTCAGAACCAGAACCGGAACTGGAACCCATATTTGTAGTTTTTTGTATACCGGTATTCGAGAACCCTTATTCCTGGTACCGAAAAGAACCTTAACATTGTACCGGTACAGTTTCGGTTCTGAGCGTAACAACTAGACTGCCCAGCGAGCACCTGGGTAACTATTTTGGCGGATATTTATTTAAGAATTTTATCCGATCCAACTAAGTGTGGAAATTAGCTCTGACACTTTATCTGAAATGGGAAGCGAAGTCGAGTCATATTTCTCGCACTTGCAGCAACATTATAATACCTCAAAATAATCGATTTGGTATTGTCTATGGAAAAGTCTTCTTTTTGTTTATATTCAATCCAATTCGAAAATATAACGTCTGAACAGTAAGCCGAAGGATCTGTAACGATATCGTCTGTAGGACAACTAAGATACGTCGCTCTTGTTGGATCATGAAAATGAACCTGTAAAATGAAATAACATATTTCCAGAGAATAAACTATATCAATATGAAAATTGTTAGCACAATATGGCGAATATTTCTGCATCATTAACTTAAAAGTCGTGACAGTCTTAAAGTAACTGAACGATATGTATTTATATGAAAAGAATTGGGACAATACAAATAGTTCAGTATCTTCACAAATCAGCTTTATGGCATTAAACAAGGTTTTCTGAGCTTAAATCGATAACAAAGATAAAAGTCGACAAAGTTTTCGGAATTGTAGGAGCTATCAAAAGATCTTCCTGCTGTTCCAACTACCAAAGTGAGCGTAAGCTCCGCTGGAAATTCGGATGGACGCTAAAACAATAGCCTGTACAAAAAAATATAATTTTAATCATGTAATAAATACAAACTTGAAAATATTTTATGAAAACAATCTAAAAATACAATTGAAAATTGATGTAAATCGAATATATCCGTATTTGTGTGTGTCTAGATTGCTTATCCACTTTGTCAGGTCTTAGTCTAAAAATTTCTTTATCGCTCCATGTGAGAGTATTATTAATAGTAACACCAAGGTTGGTAGCGCTGCTAACATACTCTAATGGTAAGCTCAGTCAACTGTCTGGTGCATATGGATTTTTTATATATAGTAAAACATTTTGATTTAGAGGCATTCAAACTCAGACTATCGAAAGTTTTTCATTGCACTGCCTAACACACAAATCAATTTCACATAACGGTCGACTAACATACAGTTGGACGTCATCAGCATAAATATGGACATTATAGTTTAACAAACAATCAGGCAGTTCATTAATATATACAGAGAACAGAAATGGTCCAAGTACTGAGCCTTGTGGGACACCGTTAGCTATAGGTAGCATGTTCGACTTTCTCTTCCCGGAGACTACTGCTTGCATTCTATTCGACAAGTACGATTTTATGAGATTGGTTGCAGTAGAGGAGATATTGTATAAATGTTCCCCAGCTTGGCACAAAGTATGTTATGATCTACTGTGTCAAAGGCTTTGCTAAAATCTAGAAGCGTCAGTAGTGTAATATTGTTTTCGTCCATTTGTTGTGGTATGTCATCAGTGATGCTTAGGAGTGCTGTTGTGCAACTTCTATGTCTTTTGAATCCAAATGGTTTCTCGCTCATGAGTGCATTAGTGGCAAAGAATTCTTGTAGCTGCGTTGCAAGTACCTGCTCAAAGGCCTTGGAGAGGAACGGAAGGATTGAAATTGGACGAAACTTTCGATTTTGGGATTGGAAGTATCTTGCCCAAATTCCATGAGTCAGGGAAAGTAGAAGTGGTGATTGCAGTATTGAAGATGTGCGTAATGTGGTTTAGCAACAATGGCAGAAGTATTTCGCATTCGATTTTATTTTCAAAATACTAGAAAGGACGTCACAAGTACGAACACACATAAAGCTAAAACTATTATCACAGCGAAGAGCAGCATTCAGGTACATGTTATTAGTTGGAACTGGTCTATTTATTTTAACAAATTTATGATTTAAAGCATTCACATGTAGGTTGTTGTCAAGTTTGGTTTTGGTTTTTCCCACTCCTAATGATTTTAATTCTTGCCAAGTTTTCCCGTCATAGGCTATGTCCAAAGTCTGCGAAGCGGTTTGAAACCGCTTAAAACGGCTTAAAAGTGGTTCAGAGCAATGTCTCAGAATGTCAGACGTTATTTAAACTATGAATTTGGGTTATCTGGTCTAGAGGTTGGTGTTATGGAGTTGGGTACTTTACTGGTTCAGAACCGTTTAAAAAGTGGTTCATTTTCATATCTCAGGAGTTATTTAAACTATGAACTTAAAATCTTGTCTGTAGGTTGGTATTATAGAGTTGGATACTTAACTGGTTCAGAACTCGGTTTGAACAGTTTTCGGACCGGTTAAAAAGTAATTCATTGCCGTATCTCAGAAGTTATTTTGAACTATGAACTTGAAATCTGGTCTGTAGGTTGGTATTATAGAGTTGGATATTTTACTGAATCAGGACCGTTTTCGACCGGTGATAAAAAGTGGTTCAGAGGCCACATCTAAAAAGTTATTTTAAGCTGTGCGAACTTGAATAGAAACGCACTCATAAAAAATACATACATAAAGGACCCGTGCGTCGCCGGGTATTCAGCTAGTACATATACATAGTGTCTGACATATATACACTGTATGTATTAGTGTAATTGTGTGTGTGTATTTTCACCCCCAGCTGGTCGCATATAAATCAAATGTGTGCCCGGGCATGGAAATTAGACTAATTAATAATACATATTGCTAATTAAACGCCATTCAAGAGGAACCCCAAGTGCCAACAATGTTTCCATACCAACAACAACAACAGCAACAACAAAAAAAAGGAGTATGTGTACACACAATCATACCATGAGCCGGGTGTCTAATGGGTTTTCACAAAAGAATTTGCAATTGCGAATGGTGGAGCAGTTAAAACTGTCAGGCAATTCAAATGATTTGTGGGCTTGCGGCCCCTGGTTAAAGCGAAATCAATAGTCCCGCAGCAACTTTAACTTTGGCATGTTAATGCTACTCCGGCTGCTTCCCTCAGGGACTGCACAAGTTCAAAGACACTCGAAAGTCAGGCAAAGTCAAATAAAATTTAGCACAACGCCAACAAACATTTATATAAATTTGATATTTAAGTCGTGTGGGTCTCCTTCACAGTCGCGACGCGACTTCACATGTGTGGGGGGAGGGGAAACCAAAAAAAGAAAGTTCAACTAGACTTGACGATGATGTACGCTGTAACTGTCTCTCGCCGAATCTTACCAAACTATGCAATTTACTTTGAGACTGGATTATCCAAGCTTATACAGCTACATCTTGGGCACGCATTTTGCATATATGAGGCAGGTGATGGGGGGAAAAACCAGCAACAAGACTGGTGAATAAAACGGCAAGGCTGCTATAAGCAAATGAAGCTCAATGCTTTAGTGAATGGCGACTTCTAGCTGCCGAGCATAACGTCCCACTAGACCTGCAAAACCATCGCATAGCTGAAGGCACTCGAGAAAAATGTTCTGAACAAGCCCAGAGAAGCATAAGCAGGGAATTGTACAAGCAACTTAATTTCTCTTTATGCGAAAGAAACTATTTTAATGACCGCTATAAACTAAAAGTAATCTCACAAATATTCCACGCTCGATGTGATCTGATGGCACTAGACTTCAAGCCAAAAAATGTGGCTTTAGATCTGGTTAATCCACCACAGACCACATTATTCACACTGCGTCAAATCCTGGAGAAGACCCGTGAAACAAAGATCGACACCTTCCATATTTCCACCTTCGACACACCGATAAGGTCAAGGTTCTTTGAAGCCCTGTCTACCTTTGGTATACCAGCAAAGTACGTTCGACTTTGCAGAATGACGTTGAGAAGCACTCGAAGCTCCGTCAAAATAGGAAGGAACCTCTCCGTATCATTTGATACCAAAAGAGGCTTTAGGCAGTAGGTGATACCTTAGCGTGTGACTTCTTTAATCTGCTGATGGAGTATATACTGAGCCAGTGTCCAAATGCCAATAGATCAGGCACCATCTTTCGTAAAGATTTAATGCTACTCGCATATGCCGATGATATTGACATTATCGGCACAAATGAACGTTTTCACAGATGGAGAACCAGTCTAAACTGATGGGCTTAGCGTTAAACGAGGAAAAAGAGGAAGTATCTAGTATCCACGCGTCTTGGATAAGCTGCAACATTTGAAGAATACAGCTTTGTAGCGTGTGGGTACTGGTTGATTCGATGGTTGTTGTTGTTGTTGTTGTAGCGGCTCCTGTGGATGAGAGTAAGGTACGCATATGTTGTGGGGAAAAATAGAAAGAACAGGTTAGAGTGGAAAAATTTTGAAGGTAGAAGGGGGGGAGTGTGTAGTGTAGTGGGTTAAGGTGTTGTGAGTGAGTTTGAGTCGTCCAGGTCCAACCCGAGGAAAGTTGCTGCTTGGACAGGGTTTGTCCAGAGATCTGTTGTTGTGAGTTGTGTGGGGGCGGACACTCATCAATCACTGCATCATTTATCCTCGATAGGTAGCTGTTTAGCGTTGTAGAGTAGCCCGAGCGAAGTTGTGCCAAAGTTGTCCGGGTGCTTCTGGGCAGGGTTTTTTCAGCATCGCTGATGGGGGGAGGTCTTCCTCCCAGGACAATGTTTGGCTTCAGCTTGCTGATCGCTTCGGCCACGGTACTCTGGTGGATGGCATTTCTAGCATTTAAGGCTACAGATTCGGAGATGGTGGTGGAGTTCGTGGTCAAGGTGAGTACATCCGTCAGGTGGGTCCTCAGGTCTTGTCTGCTGGTCCGTGGGGGCAGTGGGACCTGTAGGGCCGAGTGGTTAGGATGTTCCTCCTGAAGGCCATTGACAAGGAACTGCTTGGTCAGCATGTTGCAGTGATCACGGACGCCGAGCATAAGGGTTTCCTCGTGTAGGTGGTCCACTGGAGCCATGGTGTGACATCCGGTGATGGTGCGGAGTGCAGCATTCTGGGCACGTTGGAGGTTACCCCATTGTGTGTCACTTATGGCTGCTGTCCATGCTGGCGCCGCGTAGTCGCACTGCACACGGCCTATGGCCTTGTATGTGACTAGCAGGGTCTCTTTCTCCTTTCCCCAGGAGCTACCAGCTATTGCCTTGAGTGCCCGATTCCTTTCCCTTACTTTGCGGGCCGTGTTCTCTGAGTGCCTCGAAAAGAAGAAAAGGTTGTCAAAAGTCACTCCCAAGATTTTTGGGTATTTGATTGTGGGAATTGTGCCTCCGTCCACAGTGACATTGACCTGGGTGTTCACTATCTTGGTCCAGGTAGTGAATAAGGTTGTGCTGGATTTTCCTGGGGAGAGAGACAGGTTTCTACCGGCCAGGTATGCAGAGACTGTTGGGAGGTAGGAGTTTAGACTCGCAACTACCTTATTGTAGTCCCTGTCCGATCCTAGGATGGTGCAGTCGTCTGCATAGCTGACGAGTTTGAGTTCCGGAGGTGGTGTAGGTATTCCAGAAACATAGAAGTTGAAAAGGAGTGGGGAGAGGACTCCACCTTGGGGGACTCCTTGTTTCAGCCTCCTAAATTTTGATTGTGCGTGACGGAACTCAACGTAGGCCTGCCGACCTGTCATGTAGTTTGCCAACCAGCGCTTGATTGTGTTCGGGAGCGCGGTGCCTTCGATATCCTGGAGTAGGATGGCATGGGTAACAGTGTCAAAGGCTTTTGACAGGTCAAGGGCAACCAACACAGTGCGTTTGTGAG
This sequence comes from Lordiphosa magnipectinata, assembly GCA_037044535.1. NCBI lineage: Eukaryota > Metazoa > Arthropoda > Insecta > Diptera > Drosophilidae > Lordiphosa > Lordiphosa magnipectinata. The sequence goes on from JBAMBO010001281.1 coordinate 38,120, forward strand.
GGCTAGGAGAGTTTAGCCCATCTGCGATGGCGGTGGTGATTTCGCAGAGCGCTGTGCTGGTGCTACGGCCTTTCCTGAAACCGTGCTGATGGTCTGCTAGCGGGAGGTGGTCTTGGAGGATGGGCAGGACCAGTGCTTCCAGGATTTTAACTGCTGGAGCAAGCAGCGTGATAGGCCTGTACGAGGTGCCCAGGTCTGATGGCTTCCCTGGTTTTGGGACAGGTAGGATTTTACCTGTTTTCCATATGTCAGGAATGATCAGGCTGGACATGCTGAGGTTGTACAGTTTGGTGAGGTATTCTACACCTTTAGGTCCGAGCTTCTTGAGCATGACTGTGGCGATACCGTCAGGTCCCACAGCCTTGGAGGTTTTGGCAGCTTTGATGGCAGCTGCCACCTCCTCTGCAGTGAAGTCGGGCGCCTCAGGATCACGTGGGAGTTTGCGGATCCGGCGGAGGACGGCTCTGTGTGACTTGTTCACGTCCTTTGGATGTTCCACAAATTGCCTGTTGAAACCTACTGCGCAACCTTTAGCAGTGAGTTTGGGTACGCCTTGGAAAGCTATGGCGGCAAGGTCTTGTCGCTTGGGGGCTGATGTTATGCTCCTAATAGTCTTCCAGAGTTTCGCTGTGCCCATCTCACACTCGTTTGATTCGATGGTCGTACGACCTGCTGACCTTAAGATCAGCATTTGACGTGGCTATGGAGGACTTGGGGCGTGCACTTGTAGCTTTGCTCTTGCTCAGCTCGTCGGATGGGGTGGGGTTCTTCCTCATACTCTCATAGCGGACACACCACGACAATATTAAGTGCACTGTCTAAGAATACGACTCTACCAAAAGGATTGAAATGATCTGAACATATTATTTTAACTCCCACTAAACTCGGACAGACAGGGAACTAATGCAAGATGGATTGGTTTTGGGGAATTAGTTGGAATTTATCCCAAATCTCTACCCTCCCTACCATGGTAACCCCTAAAGAAGATGGTTTGGGTTGCCCCTACTGCTACTAATAGGAATTCATGAATTTGGGACCTTTCGGGTGGCGGCTCACTTATACAGGGCGGTGTGCAATGCTGGATCCTAGAGTAGCTGATCTTCTCGATCGTGCTGATCCATTCCGGTTCAGAAGGGTAGGGCTTCCAATTGACTCCAACAAATGCTACACCGCTGGTTTCAACACTAGCATATCAATTGCAAGGCACCATCGTTAAAGCCTCGTTAAAGCCTCACTGGCACAAGGCACTTAGAAAATAGAGAAATTAGATTTCTGCTAAGACACTACACTTTTTCCGTACCTGCCCAAAATAATAAATCACAAGTTCACTAAACGTTTTCCAACCGGCACAGCGTATTGAGGAAGGCTCTGTCCAGTGTCGGGTTTAATTAACAAATCCATTTATAGTTGAATCCAAATATTTCGTTACCGCGTGGTCCTTTTAGATAACTTAGAGCAAAAATATTAATTTCTTGTACAAATGACTTATGCGTGTGTACTGCACCAGAGACGCTCGCTCAATGATCACGTCTCCCGGAAGCTTAGCAGCTTGCAGCCTATGCTGACTAGTATGCCGATTTTCGAAAATCAAACGAAGCTACGGATCGAGCGTGAGAGGCAACATGATAAGAAACGGTTTAGTCGTATGATATGTTTATCCAAGGTAATCGCCAAACTGTTCTATTTTTGGAATTGTTTCTCTTTCACCTAGTCAAACTTAATGTCGCTGGCCGAAGACTGTGCGCTGCTTCGTCAAAAGAGTTTTAAGCCTATACTGACGTTACAGTGCAGCGAATAAGTATTCTCCCTAAGCTGTTAGAAACTGGTCCCTACAGCTTTGAGGTTGTAAAGGAGTTCGCCACCTCGGAACGGTGATAACCAGCAACAACAACATTAGCCTGGAAACCGAAATCCTCCCTGTTAGGCAACATAACGAGCTCCTGACTCAGCAGTTCCTCATCAACTGTCAAAATCCAGCACACCCCAATCATGACAGCACTAGTGCAGCAATGTGTAGAAGAGACTGGCCAGTCAGATATGACCTGAGAACGGCATATCCCTGCATCGAGCGCTTTCTCGCTCCTGAGCCCATGACCCACATTGAGTGCATCGAAGCAAGGAACTTGGCCCATACCAACATGGTCGAAAACACCATCATGGCCTTGCACGAAAACGTGGTACTTGATTGATCCGAGTGAGATAAAATTGCACAGATCAACCAGAACCACGCTCGCACAACTACGCTAGGGGAAGAGCAGGCAACTCAACAGCTATCTAGCACGCGTTAATCCCGAGGTTGCTGACACATGCCCAAAATGTGACACCGAGCACCTTTTCAACTGTGCTCAAAACCCCACCACACTCACTCCTATCACACTCTGGACCAATCCCATCGAGGCAGTCACCTTCCTTGATTTGGATATGGGTACCCTTTAAACATCTACTTTAATTTCCGTCTCTCTCTCTTCTTTCTTTTCATACTAACGTACATACTTGTCGAACCAGCCGTTACAACAACAACAACAACAACAACATCAGCCTGGAAATCCGAAGAAGAAACACTCTGGCAAACCGTTGCTACTTCGGGCTCAATAGGTAGTTCAAGAGTTAGAGCCCTCTTCGAAAAAAACGCTATACAAGCCGCTTATCATCCCAGTCTTGGACATTAACGACATTAACATAACGAGCGAAAGATTATTCGGAGGATTTATGAACCTTTAAAAGTTGGCGATGAATTTCGCCTCCGAAAGAACTGCGAACTGTATGAGCTCTAGCCTAGCCAAGGATGGGACATGTTACCCGCATGGATGAACAAGCTCCTGCAGGAATGGTGTACAATTTCAAGGGGAGGCCAGAAACTGAGATGGGAAGACAAGGTACGGAAAGACATTGCCAAGCTTGGTCGGAACAACTGGAACCAACCTGAACAACTAACCAACTGATACCAAAGGGTATCAACAAAAAAACAAGTAAGAAAGTCGGTCAAGCTGAAAGCAGCGGAAATGATTCCTTCTCCCTGCCTCGTTTAGGTAGAAAGATAAAGTTAAAGGTTAAATTATTTTTGCTTGGTTTCAAATCTCTCGTGTTTTGTAAGCAAAATTTTCAAAAATTCACCACCCAAACAATTTTGACAAACAAAATAAATTTTGCAAATGTAAACGAAATTAATTTTCTTTATAGGAGGCATCTGTGTACCAACAAAAGGGCTAAGGATTGCTAAGTTATATATCATGACTGGCGCGAAAATATTTTTAAATTTAGCATTTTACTATTGGCGAATCTGATTTAAATTTGAATCAAATAACCCGTCCATGCCGGGTGAAAAAAATTTATTTTAGAGATGGAAGCCGGTACTGAACTGAACTAAAACCAAACAATATCAAAGTCCCAAAAGGTTCCTGCAAGCCGTCAAAATAAATGAATTTTTAAAATTTTTAATAATAGTGATAGTGGAATTTATAAATTATTTCTTTAGCAGATACTTTCTAGTTCGGTTATTACAGTTTCTATAATGTTTACCAAGCTATCCGACACTTCGCAAACTTAATGTCCCAGTCGGACTTGTATGCATGCCAGAAGTACATATTTCATGCCTACTTCTCACGTCAGTAGGCATGAGAAACGTGAAAGTTCCCATTCGCTTTTGTTAAGCAACGCCGTAAAACTCAGGGGTTGTTGTTGTAACCGTTAACCGTTTGGGTGACGTCACGCGGCAGCCTTCGGGTTCTGCTCTTCTCTCTACAAACTCTGTACTTTAGATCAGAGATGGGCGCGTCGCGACGTTCTAATGCACACGAGGCAGCGCGCTGCCTGCGTGTGCATAGGACTCTGCCGCGGCCGACTGCACAAAATCACACGTACGCTATAAGCATTGAAAGCTATTTATAGAACACGAATGAGGCGCACGCAAATTGTGCTTGTATGCGTGTGAAAAGTGTGACGATATGTGTGCATGCCCATCTCTGCTTTAGATGTACCAACTTTGTATATCGTAGGTAGGAAGACCTCAGACGTTGGCTGAGGAACCCCTGACTTTTGTATGAAATGTCAACCCAGAATTAAATTAAAAAGATTTGAGTTTATTTGCAATTTTTGTTTTATATTTAAACCAACAAAAATTTTTGTCTTCTTCTATTAATATTATTGATGTTCGCCGTGGTGCCTTTCATGTTGACTTTCGTTGCTGATGCTACCGAGGATAGTTAGCGATTTGGCCTTTAAATGTGTAGTTGTTTATAGCTTTTAAACAAGTGACCTGTTTTAAGTAAAAAATTTATTCATAGAATTTTGGTAAATTAATGATAATAAAATAATACATAAATACTATAAAATCCCTAGATGTAATTAAATTCGATACTCACCAAGAATATATTGCGCATTTGTAATTATAAAATAATTATAAATATTCACGGTCAACACATCTTTTTTCCGCAAATGCCGAAATCGAACTGACTTCATAATTTTTTTCGTATTTTCTCTCTAGTTTGGTCAACGTTCATCAAACGTTCGGGGCTAACTTCGTTTTTCTACTTCGTGTTCGATCTCCACGAGAGAGAGTTTGAACCGTTTCACGATATGCTGACTCGTAGACTTACGAATAGCTGAGAAAACAACGTGTGAGTTTGTCATGGTAAAAAATGGACTTATTTCATGCCGAAAAAATAATGTAGTGACTATTTTCGTGAAATTTCATACCAGCAAATGTTCTTATTTTGGTAAACACATGCTGCAAAGTCCGACTGGGATACTCTGTGTACCCAAAGCTACAGAGTATAACAAAGTCACGACATGTATTTGAGTTTACACTTTGCCCTACTATGTCATCGCCTCAAATTCTTGTTGTAGTTAATTCATTTTACGGTCAAAATTAACTTTGCATTTTATGTTTATTTAGATAAAACGACAAACTTGGAAATGCAAAGCATGCCCTGGATTATGTGTCTACTGTTACTTCACCCTAAAACTTGGTTGATTTCATCATTCTCCGACAACCTCTCGATGAGGCAACATCAAATTTAGACAAAAATTTTACAATAATTACACATAAAAAAAAAACCAAAATTCAATTCTATGCTGCAACGTTTAAACTCTTCGCTCGAACCTGCTCAGGGAAATCGATAGCCTCTTGGACGCCGAATTCCATACCATCGGGCACTTGCGCACTATTCCCACAGGCCAATTTACCAAAGCATCGCAGTAAGTATTTCTCATGATTGTGTCGAATGATTGTATACAAAACTTTGACATTTTGCAGGGGGCATTCCAAAAGATGGACGCATCGTCTGGTACCAGGATGTCATGCGGAGAACTATAAATTCTTGCAATGTTTTCAAAATTACCAAAAGGACCATGCCCTGGTCGAACGTTATATCAAGCCTATAATTGGATAAAAACAAAACTGAAGCCGAAATTACATTTGGAAACGAATGAGTACCAGAGCCGGTACCGCCGCTAGAGCCGAAGCAGACAGCAGTGGATCAATTCTAGTCGTACGTTATATCAAGTCTATGGGGTAGCAAGAATCAAAAAAGACTAAAGCCGAAATTACATTTGGAAAGGAATCGGTACCTGAGCCGGTACCGCCGCTAGAGCCGAAGCAGATAGCAGTGGACCAGTCCGGTCCCGAATCCATCAGTCTCAAAATCGCTGTCATCACTTCTCTGCTCATTTCCGGTGAACTATATATGCATGTGTGTATTTCGTATAAGTCGTCAAGTGGTGTTCATAATGCTGAAGTAGCGGTTCCGCAACGGTGCGTCAGGAGCTGACGTACTGTTATTGAACCGGTACTTTAGCAGTTTGAACACCATTGGACGACTTATTGGAAATACACACATAAGTATATAGCTCACCCGAAATGGTCAGACAAGGTTTGAAATGATGTTCCATTCCCAATTTTTCACATATACACACACACACACACACGCACAACTGTTTGTTTAATGCGGATGACACTACCAAAATGTTACTGCTAAGAAACTAGATCAATTCTGATTATAAAACTGTCGAAATCTTGTCAACATCAAACTGAAACTGATTTTGATTGAATTCTTTAATTTTGACTGAACCTGTGCTTATGTTAGGTTTATAGAATCACACTTAAATCAGAGAATCAAACCGGAACCGTATATCGAAAAGAACCGATTAAAGAATTAAAACCCGATATTTTGAATTTTTTGTATACCGGTATCCGAGAACCCTTATTCTTGGAACCGAAAAGAACATAAACATTATACCGCTACAATTTTGGTTCTAAGTGCAAAGATTTCGGAGTCTAGACTGTAAAACTGGCAGTTTCTTTTTGAGGACTTTTGTGGAATTTGGTTAAAACGTAATTTTTCAAAAATAGAATCTGGCTTAGCAAAACTTTTGTATTGCGAAATACAAAAAAAAAAACGCAAGACCAGGCGAACTAGGCAAAATAGCAGCCCACCTCCGCCTAACTGACCGACAGTGTTGGGCCAATTTTAATTGATTAACAATTAAAAAAACTAACAATTAATTAATTGTTAATCGTCAGTTTCTACAAGTAACAATTGATTAATTGTTAATCTTTTTAAAAAATTGATTAGAAACTAACAATTGAATGGGTTCGTAATCGACCTTTGCTCGCAACTCTCGAGAGCCAGCTCTACCTCTCAGCTCATGACACTCAGCTCATGACACTCGGCTCTTGGCGCTGAGCTGAAAGGCACAGCTCATGAGCCACAGCTCTCGGTTCTAAGCTGGCAACCACAGACTTAGTGGTTCACGAGTTATTTAAACCTATTTAACGTGACTGACGACTTATTAAATCGCGAAAAAAAATACCATAGAGGATAAAAAATAGTGTTAATGAAAAACGATAATGCCAATCAAGTGGAAAATCATACCAAAATCCATGCATAAGCGCAATTCACAGCTAAGAGATATCCATGGTAATAAGACCGCTAAGTGCTTAAGAAAGTGCTTTTCAAAACAACAACTACATCGCCTTTATTTTGACAATAGAGAACCCCGGATCCATGGATGACCAATGCTGAAGAACATAGATAGAGCATGAAGAATGTATCAGTTCCAACATATTCACTGTTAATTCAAAAAAAGAACCTTCCATGTGTACATAGTTCATAAGCGTTATTCAATAATATTTGCAAACGACATTTGTTATGAGTGAGGCCAATTCAGACACTTTCTGCAATACATAAACCGCCTTGATATAGATCAGTCGCAAACAGCTCAGAGAGCTATTATGGCTCAGAGCCGAGGGCTGTCGCTCACGAGCTGTAAGCCGTTCAGTGCTTCCGGCTCACGATCAGCGGTTCTCGGCTCTGAGCGATAAATTCCGAACCCTGCAATTGAATAGTAAGATTTTAATGTTTTTTTTTAAATTTTTTTATTATTATTTCTTATAATAATTAATATTGCATTTAAGAACTACCCTCTTTTCAAACATGCTATCCAATAGACTGTGGCTCTTTGGCAAATCCGTCATTGTGGCAAAACAAAAAAGACGTTCAACTGCTGCCGACGATGGTAATGGCGTGTTGTATTTAACAAAAACGTTTCGAATTTCGGGATATCGATTAAGCAGCTCCTCCAGTTCCTCACTTTCTTCTGCAAAAAACTGAAGCATCAAAAGTTCTGCTTTAGTCAAAGGAGGTCAATGTTTGTGAGTTTCACTCCAAATAGTTTAAAGCCTTCACAAAATTGCTTCCATTGTCAGTTACTGATGCGACTATTTTATTTGCATCTAGTCCAAAACAGAGAAAGGCGTAGGACCCCTTGCTACATGGCGTTCCATAGAACAGGTCCCAGAACGGAGCCTTGTGGAACACCTGCCGACACCTCATGCGTTTTATTTTCTTCTGCCATGGAATACGTAAGAACTCTGCCACTGAAGTATAATCTTATGATGATAATATTCGACGCACAACGCACAAATATGAAAAAATGTGTAAAATTAAGAGACCCAGAACTGAATCAAAATTCATTCAGCTTCTGAAAGACAAGCTAGTCACTGTCAAAAGTATATGTATTTTAATTAGCTGGAAATTATGGGTACCATAAGTGAAACGTAAGAAAAGAACTTTTCAAAACTTTCTACAGGAAAGACCCCAAAAGTATGGTACTTGAAAGATCACAAACTGACAGCCAATCTACCATTCCTTCCCCCCGCCCCCAAGTTTTGTTTTGTGGTGCAACAATTTTAGCATGTGAAAAGAGCCATTTGCACGCAATGGACAACAAAAGTAAGAAACAGCAAGCAGCAGCTACTGCTCATTGTTGTGCTCCTGCTCCTTCTGCTCGTCCCTTTAAAACTGCTCAAACGCCAAGCCATTGTCCTGGACAGCAACTTTTTAGGGTTGTTTTCTTCTTGTTCCTCTTTATTTTCAAGCAATTTGCCTGCAATTTGTGTCTTTTCCGCCTACTTGCAAATTATCCGCAATTTCATTTCGCGCCAGGGAAAAAAAAAGTGAAAAGATAAATGAAAGGAACACAAAAAAAAGAAAACACAGATAAAAGTGAATGTTTGTGAGCATTTGTAAGCTTGTTTAATTATAAGTATTTGCATTTTATATAGAAATTCGATGTGTTAGGTACAAATACCTAGGTATATACCTAGATACATATTTTGTGTACCTTTTACCTTACCTCGGTATTTTCAAATTCGAGTACCTTTAACCTTACCTAGGTCTTAATTTTCATTTACCTTGTCAATAGGTAAGGTACTAGGTACTTTTCGTACGTGATTTTTTTCGCTCTGATTACATTATATCCGAGATGCTGCCCGCGCTCTGTTATATTGAAAAGAAAAGTATCCGGGACCTGTTTTGTGGCCTTAACTGGACGTCCGGTAAATATTCCGTGTTCAAAAACTATACGATTCGTGCCAGAAAAGAGAAAGCCGGACTATCGGCCATGCTTCCATTTTCAGTTTCGCAAAGATTTGCGATTTTAAGACCAATTTTGTACTGGAAACCGGTTTAAAAAATCGCAAATTTTTTACGAAAGTGAATGCGTGTTTCGCGATTTTCTGATTTTAGCTGAAGTTCATAGAAAATACCGACTTAGAGATATCCAAATGTTAAACAGTTACTGAAAATGTATCCAACTTCTAAAAAGCATTTAAAGTGTACTGTTTTGATTGAAACACATGAAGCCTGAGTTTTTAGAAGAGTCTGATTTAAAGGTAATAGAGCGGCATAGTTCCGCTGATGCTGAAATTATTTTTCCAAGAATATTTTATTTTTTAATGAATTGAATAATGTTGCTGACATTTTCGCTAAGGCTATTGACCTTTAATTTAATATACTTATTCGGCTCTAGACCAGTGCTACAAGATGATACTTATTTTTATCGCACTAGTCACAAGCGTCCTCAACCTCGTCCCTTATTAATATTATATGCTTTCAAACAGATTTGCAAACTTTGGTCAAAATCGGATGACTATATCTTATAGGTGCCATAGGACCGATCGGTCGGAAAATGGGTCTTAGTGAAAAAATTTTTTTTTGTTTTCAAGTAAATCGTTCTTAAGGTCGGTGATTATTAATATTAAACGCTTTCAAACTAATTTGATAAATTTGGTCGAAATCAGATGACTATATCTTCAGGCTGCCATAGGACTTATCGGTCGGAAGATGAGTCTTAGTGAGAAAAACTTTTTTGTTTTCAATTTTATCGTCCTTAAACTTGGCGATTGTTAATTTGATATGTTTTCAAAAAGATTCGCGAAATTTGGTCGAAATCAGATGTTCATCTGACGGAACATGGATTTTAGTTACAAAAGTTTTTGATTTTTATCTAAGCGTTCTTAAACTCTGTCATTTCAAAAACAGTTTTTGCAAGGGTATAAAAACTTCGGCACAGACGAAGTTAGCTTGGCCTTCTCGTTTTTATTATAGTTTTGCAGGGCAAAGCCCGTTTTTCCTGACTTCAATGCTTGAAAAATTTGAGTTATTGTGATCAACCAAAAGATTCGGTTCGGCTCGGGTTTTCTGTGTTCCTCGAACCGGACCATGAACCAAACCTCTCAAATATTTATCCTCCCTAACCGGACCCAATGTATACACAAATTGGGTTCAAACAAAATGATTTTAGTTAATTTCCCCAAGAACTTTTATAACTTTCTTAACTATTTGACCGGAATCACACAATTTCATAGTATAGAATCGCTTAAAAATAGATAATTAAAGATGGGTTTTAGAATTCAACAAGGAAATAAAACTTAGGTCAAGCAGGCAAAGGGCGAAAGCTAAGCTCGTAACATTTAAGCACGGTTGCAACACTTGGTGTTTTTGCACCAACAATTGCACTTTTTTATTGGAATTGGCTCTTTTGCATGAAGCCCGAAAATGACGCAGAAATTAAAAGAGTTTCAAAAATTCTGCAAAGTAAGACCACACATAATTCTGGGAATAGCCATGACAAGAGCAGTGGGATGTTCCCAAAATATTTTCATTGGCTCAGACTCTTGAAATCTACAATTTAAGCCAAAAGAAATAGTCAATTTAATGAATAAACCAGAAATCAAAAGTTATTTAAATTGTATTCTTGAAATTATTAAAGATTTGAATACGGAATTTTAATCAGATCGAGACTATAATCTACTTTAAAATCAACACAAGACACAAAAATTTGACTTTATTAAGAAAATTGAAGGGTTAGTAGTGATTCTACTTTATTTACATCAGCTTAAGGCGCGTTAGCTGTTTAGGCGCGTTTAGTTTGGAGTCCGATATTTTATTTTGACTCCCTATGATATTATCGGAAAGTAGAACTCTTAAACTTTCAAATAAAGTATCTCAAACAATTCTACAAAATTTTTTTAAGCGAAGATATACCATTTTGAACACATGTCTGTGTAACAAGCTACAGAGCAAGATTCAATGTTTATCTGGCAAATAGCAGCTACATATATAGGAGATGAGAAATCGTCCCTTAATGAATATGTGAAAAAAAGTATTTGGTCGTAAAGTGGAACATTATTACAGATTGGAAGCGTTATTTCTTTAAGTATACTTGTACAAGTCTTTAGGATAAGATCAAGATGTTTTAGTATTTTGACTTACAGACCAATTTTTATTCAGACTTCTTAAGACTTACGTTGTTTTGTTTTACCGTCTTATCTTTGTAACCACACATCCGATTGTTTTGAAATTTGTACACAATATAGAATTAAATCTGAGGAAGAAATTAAAACCTCAATACTAACATTTTTTTGGGTTTTTTGTACGTTTAATAATACTCAAGAAAAGAAATGAATGTATAATTTAACGATTTTGTGAAAGAGATATTTTTTATTTTATTAAACCAAAATATAACATGAATAAGGGGAAGAAAATTTGTATGGCTCTTTTTTAATGAAAATGGCTTTTTTTGAAATTTTTTTGGTGTAACTTAATTTTTTAAAGTGGCAACCGTGCATTTAAGTACTGAGAAGGTGAAGATACCTTCCAAAATTTTCTAGACCAGTCACTTTTGAAAGCCATTTTAGAGAGCCTATGAATAATTACATAGCTTGGTAAACTGGACTCGTTCTCTTGATCAAAAATTTGTCTAAATTTTTGCCCAAAGTAGAGGCGACAAAACCAAGCCGATCGTGCTTTATATCAAGCTGTTTTGATGTCAATAGTACGTTAAGACGGAATATTCTTGGATCCAATCCCAAAATACTGAAATTCACAATGGATTTTTGAGACTGAAATGCTTGGTTTTAAATTATGTCGGCTTCTATCAAGCATATATCTATGTATTACATATCTTCTATAAACGATTGCATTCCTAAATAAGCGTGAATGATTTTTGATGTAGTGACAAAATAAGGTATGATAATGATGATTATACGAAAAGAATCCGTTTGACCATATAATGAATCAACTTGGCTTTCAACGGATGGTATAGATCACAATTACTACCAAGTGATTTGTATTACGCTTGGCTTTCACGCCGCGCAGTTGTTTTAAAATTTTTAGCAAATCATTGTTTATTACTATCTAAGTGCCCCGAAAAACATTCTTCTACTTGGAGTTCAGTACCAGAATCGGCTGCAGTATTCTCAGACCCGAGATTTCATATTTTGCAGACAAAAACATTAACAAAGCAACTGACTCAACTTCTGATTGTGAAGAAGAGAAGCTTATAAAAGCAATAAACAAATATCAAATATAAAAGCTGTGAATGATGTAATAGATTTCTTTGGACATTGTCAAAGACCACATACATTTCATAGATCGAAGAATGTTTTAAAATTTTGGGAAGGTCATAAAAACAAAGACTTAAAAAATATTGCCTTTACTATAGCAAATCAGGTATCAGTTAAACGAACATTTTCAAAACTTAAGTTTGTTGTTTCTGATTTAAGAGCTAGTATAGATGAACAGCTCCTGGAAGATATAATGCGTAAGCTAAGCAGTTCCTAAAAATTGTTTTCCATTTCAGCTAATGGATTTCATAATTACAATAACTTAAGGGGGGAGCCTGCTTTAGAAGCTTCAAAAAAACTATTTTTCCGAGGACTTTTTTGGGAGGGAATGAAATATTCGATTGAAACGAAACTTTCAGGTTTTATTGTTATATATTTCAACAGTCTTCTCAAATTTTTTCATTAAAATATATGTCATATTATGCCTGGTACAAGCATTTCGCCGAGGCGCCTCGAGTGTCCATGTGTCGTTCGGCGGTAAAGATGCAGGTCGCAATTTCCATGTGAAACAAAAAAACCCAAAAAATTTTCTATTTTCAATAGTATAGCTTCTAGTTAAACCAAGAAAATTGAACAAAAAGTGAGAAATTCCAAAATTTTTTCGCAAATTAAAAAAAAAAATCATTTATTTTGAAAAAAAATTCACTACAGATTGTTTAAAAAGTGGGTTAATCATAACTTTCTTAAGGTTTTTTAGGTTCAACTAGAAGAGAATTTAATCCAGAATACAATAAATTTTGTCTCGTTTCGATAGGACGTTTAATTTTTTCCCCTTTCTTTCCCGGCAATTAGGAAGAATCGTAAAAATGAAAAACCGAGAAATCGCAAGTCAAAGTTTTGGTATATAAAAAATCTCAACGCTTGCTCACTATTTCTTCTGTAACTTTAAAAATATTTTGAATTTGCTTCTGAAATTTTAGGGACACATTCTTGGATAGTTTGGGTAGACATTTATGCAAAAAAAAAAATTCGATTTTTTGAAGCCTCTAAAGCAGGCTCCCCCCTTAAGTATTGAATATTATGATTTGTATTAAATTATAATCAATCCTGACCTTTGAGCCAGCACAATCAAAAACTTTGACTAAATCAAAAACAGGTCGCAAAAACCCATTATAGGCATTATAATTAAGTATATGAATAGAGAGGTATATTAATTTCATTATCATCGGAGAATTAATCTATCCTTTTTTGTTCAAGTGAACCAAGGTTCGAACCAAAAGCTTGGGTTCAGGGTTTCCAGGAACCGGTCCGCGAACCGAACCTTGGACTTTACAATGGGTTCGAACCCCCGGACCGAACCTTCTGCAGAATTTGAGAGGTTGGCAGCCTTGGTTGTAAGCATGTAAAGTCTCGGTTTCAAGCATAGATCTTCTTGGTTGTAAGCATAAAAGAACTCGACTTTAAATATAGATGTTCTGGGTTGTAAGCATGGAAAGTTTCGATTCCAAAGCTGCCTTCGCTGCTTGCATCTTCGTAGCAGCCGAAGCGTCGGCGACGCTGAGAGCAAGAGCGAGAATCGTTCTCATTTTCAACTAGCGCTTTCGGCTTACGACACAAGTTCGAAGTCGAGATCAATTGTCTTCTCGTATGCAAGCAGTTTTCGTCTTGAAAATTCAAGCAAAAAAAAAAATCTCAATTGAAGCCGATTTCAGGCTCGCCAATTCGTGCTAGATTTCTCTGGGTGTATCCAACAATCTATGAAGCACAGATTCGAACCAAAATCTTAGGTTCGATAAGTACCGTAACCGGTCTGCAAACCGAACCTTCCACTTTACAACGGGTTCGAACCTCCAAACCGAACCTTGATCAACATTTTACAGGTTTACAGCCTCGATTTAAACCATAAACTTGAAATTCGGCAAGCACTTTACTTCTATGAAACTGGTTTTGCGGGTTCCGAACCAATTTGTCACCAGTTTAGATACCCGTTTGAACCCGGAACTCTGCATTTTTTTTGCAAATTTGTAAAACAAATCTGAAACTAAACTAAAAATGAGAAAAGTGCTGCAACTAAATCTGTCCCGAACCTATATTTTCGTTGGGGTTCAACAAAACATACTAAAATCTAGCAAATTTTTTGGTTTTCTGCTCAATATTGTACGAAATTAACTGAAACCGTTAATTGAAAAATTCTAAAAAAAAAACTTTTAAAATAAGCGATAAAAACCTTTGTTTAGATTCTTGATTACACTTTAAGCAAATGACAAAAAGTAATTCCTATGTCTTTATTCGCCCCCTTGAGAGTTTAAGTACTAACTGGATGTTTGTTTGAAGTGTGAACAGCAAAACAAGTCCGCTGATGAGAATTTGGTTATTCTCGAAACAGCGATCGTTGTACGGACATACCCAATTGCTATTCCAAAAATGCTGTAATTAATATCTGTTGGTTTGTGTTGGTTATAAAAAGGCTTATAATCAACCAAAAAAGACCTAGAGCTAGCCAGTTGTAACATTGACTAAAATTAAAAACAGGTCACCAAACCCCACATACAAATGACAAAAAGTATTCTTCGCTATTTGGACGCTTATCAAAGTGTTTCAAAGTATTGCAGTTCATAGGTTCTTTGTCTGATTATTAGAATTATGCACCTTTTGAATTTGTACTGACTCACTGTGGCGAGCGATCTTGCTTTTATTTAGAATTTCTCATATAATTTCTAATCTTATCTAAGGATGTAAGCGTAGTCACATCCGTGTATGTAAATATAAGAATGCGTTCGTGAAAGGAATACATATTGTCTCACACGATGCATTTCATGTAGCTCCCACGGCTGGTAGACACTTTTTAGGTGGTGTGCCTGATCCTTTTCAGCACCCTAATTAATTTTGATGTTACAAATGACATATTTATGATGCTGTGTTATGATAAGCTGTGTGTTATGAATATGATATCTAATGCTACATGTGGCTCGAAGTCTCGACTCATGTTCATGTTTGAACAGTGGAGTCCCTCTTCCGACACTGGAGCCTTAGAGTTTGGGAGAAGTAAAAACCACAACAACAGAAAAAACAACCCTTATCAGAAAGTCTCGATCGCGCATACTGCACCTGTTGCATTGTCTGCGTATGCTCCCTGTTGGTGCCGTGCACCGATTCGCATAGACTTTGTTGTTGTAACACACACTTGAAAGCGAGGCAATTGCGACTCAATTTCTTAAGGGCTCCGAATGGACAACTCTTTTTGAATTGGGAGTGATATTACACATCGTTGTACAACTTCAAAGACCGACACACCTATCTAAGATGCTACTTCTACTTAGTTGATGAACTTTTTTTGAAAGAATTTTCCCTCTGTGCCGTTTGGCAATTATTTCAACAGCGGAAATGAATGATTTATGGCAGGACAACATTTTCATTTTCCTAATCCTAAACCTTTTTTGTTGTTCCATCTCTTTCCCTTTAAAATTAATTAAAAAAAAGAAATGTTGACAAATTCGTTTAAGTCGAAGAGGCGTACAACCGAAATTTGTTAAGTAAAACGGGGGGAGGAATTGCTAATGAAGTCAACCAAAAAACGGAAGTCAGTGAAACGGAAACTTTTTGTACAAAAAAAGAAAACTGGTTGCCCCAGTGCGTATGCAATCGAAATTTGCATTTAACCCCAAGTTTTGGGCATCCGCCGCTGCCTCACAAATGCCCAGACATTTGTATTAAGAAATTCCCATCATGTTGGATGGGAGCGGAGACAGGTAACAAAGCATTGACCAAAGAGCAAATGTTTAGACATAAATCCTTGACATGTGTGTGTGTGTGTGTGTTTGGGTTTGTGGAGGGATTAGAATCAAAAAAGCGCCCACCGGAAAGGGTTTTGTAATGGATTCTCAACGAAATGAAATACATGTTCAACACATTTAAATACATTTTACACACACACACATGTCATAGCTGAATGAAAGGCTGGCCGAATAGATGAATGTGGACATGTGAAATGGGCTGAAATACCAAAAACAAATTTGAAGCTCATTATCATTCGCATTTCAATATCAATTTCTTTACGTTGACAGGAAAGGTCCTTTTCCTCAAACAAAAAGGGGACAAATACAGTGAACAGTAGGCCACAGGGTACGTGTGATATCAAGACCGTTCCAGAATTGTTTCGCCATTAAACAAGTCTACTTGCAACGCTTCCTTGGGTACGTTTAAAAAGAAAAAAGTTTTGAGTAAGGTTGTGCTTAAGAGTCGAGTTTGATCACAGGAACTTCTTTTTAAGTTCGGCATTTTCAAAACTGACCAATAGATGACGCTACTACTGCCAGGGCTGTGGCAGCCCTGGCCACCTCTGGTCACACCATTCATCGAGCACCATCCCTAACGCGATAGCAGAACGACAACACGCGCCATCCCTGGCGCTCAGTTTCTGACTTGGCTTCGGTCACGCGCGGCACGCGCCTGCATCGCTCCGTTCGACTTGACGATAATGGTTAGCTTAGTTGATATTCAATAAAGTTAGTTACACTCATAAACCTCGTAGCTAAAGGGCGGGGGACATAACTTTCTTTTGATCATAACTTGAGTATTGTTCATCCCATCTTTAACATTTCTACTACAAATCGATAAATAATCTTGATTACTAAATATGTTTAGAGGGTCCGAACCATCTATCTACAAAACGGTGGGAGATATGACGTTTTTTCCAAATTGTGGGGGTGAAAATAAACTTGATCTGCCAGCAAGTATAAAAAGTAAATGTCCCTTACATGATAAACCTCTATCTCTTACCGTCTCTGAAATCTATGCGTTCAAATAGACGAACAAGGCTATATCGACTCGGCTGTTGTACGTCATCATGCAAAGTCGAACGTACTTTGCTGGTACACCAAAGGTAGACAGGTTTTCAAAGAACCTTGACCTTATCGTTGTGTCAAAATCGGCTTTGTAAATAACAAAAAGATGATAGGTTTTGATTTTGATATCTTTCTCCAGGATTTTCTACATTGATAAGGTGCAATCAGTGTACTTATAAGCGGCCTTAGACATTCACAAATAATGCACGACAGAATCTTATATGTGATGGGGAGGAGACTGGCAGGGTCTCCTTTTTTAACAAGTGAAAAAGTCGGTCAAGCCCGACTATAATATACTCTGTAGCAGTTCAGGCTGCCGCTCGCATTTGCTCCCGACTATAATATTATGATACCTCCAAGGAGTCACGCGGATATCGTGCAATATTTTTGTTATACTCTCATCCTCTCTCGCTAAGATTGCCTTTGTTGTTGTTGTAACCAGGGTTCGTAAAATGCTCAAAAGATTTTTTTCTGCCATTATAATTAACATCAATGAAAAAAAATTTTATTTTCACACGTGTTACTAACAATTTTTTTCATGAGAAAAAAAAAATGGTTTTCGTGTTATTAACACGAAAATCTTTTTCACTCGTGTTACTAACACGCGTGTAAATAATTTTTGCTAACTTCTGTAAAAAAAAAAATGCCACAAAATTTTTTACACTCGTGTAAAGTACAGTGTTATATTGTCTTCGATTTCCAGTTTATCTCCGTACTGCAAATTACAAATTTTGCTTTCCACTGAGCTCATACCAACTGGCGCACATAGCATATGATCATTTTTTAGAATACTATATTTATTTTTGGCTGAAGTGCTTGGGGCTTCTTCACTCAATGGTTCGATACCTTCAATTTTTTTTATATACTCGTATATGGAAAGCAATTTTTTCTGAAATAAAATGATTGATTAGAACATATAAATTGTGGAAACTATTGACGCTTTAACACATACCGTAGCAATTTGCTTTTTAGCCTCGCTTAAAATGGTTGAGCCTTTAAAGGTGAATCGATGGACCAGATATATGGCTGCAAGAAAAATATAATTTTCCATAAGAATGGACTTCCTTGAATCCAAGACCGAATGCAACTTCTTAGCCAGTTGGTATTCATGTTCCAGATGGGAAAGCTGGGCTTCGCAAACCTGGCATTCGCGGTAAAAATCACCCATTACCATATCTTCTGCTTAAAGCATTGCGGTGCAGTCTGCGATTGGCTTGAATGAAAAACCAAACTCTTCGACGAAGGACCAGTCGATAGACAATGGAATCAAATGTTGGGACTTACTCTTTAATGCATTTAGTGACTCCATCATTTTGAATGTAGAGCTCCATCGAGTGTTGTTATCGAGCACGGGCAATGTCTCATTCTGCCTGCGTAGTTCCGTGCGTAGTTTCTTTACATATTTGCGACAGTCTTCCAATTCGGCATCAATTGTTTTAATCACATCCCAAGATGCTAGTTGGAAGGTATGTGCAGCGCAATGAACAACACTCAGCGAATTTCTAATGTGTTCGTCAATTTCCTCAAAGTTGTCAGTGTCTTCATCAGGAAGCATTCCAACTTCTTCATATTCCTGTAGAAGTTTGGATGTCTTTACAACATTGGCGCCATTGTCAGTTGTCATTGAGTAAATTTGTCCGATATTAATATTGAATTTATTCAAGCACTGAAGAACCTCCAACTTTAAATTTTGGGCTGTATGACGCACAAAGAGCTGGATCATTCCAATAGAATAGACTTCTATTTTAAAATCTTACATAAATTGTATGTTTAATCCCATTATGCTGCGGTCATTACGTGATGCAATACCCATCTTGAGGCATACCATACGACCTTTAACTTTGGCAGCAATGGCGTTGCACATGTGTACAACATTTCTGGAATTAAACTTACACGAATATCCATTTGTCCACGGTTGCAAGATTTCCAGAAAGCGATCATTATCAAAAATTCTGAAGGGTAAAGAGATCACGGACACCAAATAGGCTATTGTCTTCAAATAATCGTTTTGAGACATATTTAGGCAGACCGAAGTTTGAATTTTTTCTTTGTGTTAATATTTGGCGTGTAAACAATAAATGTGTGTTATTTTACGAACCCTGGTTGTAACGTCTGGGAAGTTTCGTATGTATGTGGTAGAAAGGAAGATAAAGAGAAAGAAGAGGGTAAATGATTAGTTGGATGTAGAGAAACTATTCCCTGTTCAGTTCGAGGAAGGTGGCTACCTCTACTGGCTGGTACCATAAATCTAGGGGAGTGAAAACAGTTGGGTTCAGGGGACACTCGAAGAGGTGTCTGGTGTCATGTGCGACCATGTTGGTGTGTGCCTTTTTTTGGCCTCAGCGGATGTTGTTGCTGTTATCATGCCATTTCCCAGGAGTTGTCGGACTGTTCTCAGATCGCAGTCATAGTCATAAATAACCTCGTTTTCTGATCATAAATGATACTTTTGTCGGGAGAAAATGGGCGTGCTCACCAGAAATATTGATCGCTGAGCAGGTATCAGAAAAAAATTATACATCGAAATGTATCTGCTGAACGCAGTGCTACATTTTCCCCCAAAAATCGCTCAAAACAAAAAATCGGCCCGCCGCTCTCCGTTTTACTCCGGCGTTTAGAGAAGCGTTTTTTTGCCAAGGCGTTAGCACACGGCTGATTTTGTCGCCATGGAGAATGTACGTAAGTAAACTGCAAATATTTTTAAAAATGTTTATTAATTCATTTCATTCATTTACAGCCGATGAGAAAAGGTGGTGTTGTAAGGACACCAAACTGCTCCTTGTAATGACCTGGCAGTAGCAGGTTGTCGTACCCTAAGTAAATTTGCGACAGAGGAGGAGAATATTGATCAGCTATTGTCATGGGAAGACTTTGGGCTTGCTCCTACCTTATATGACGGGCGTAACAGCAGTTCGATGGTAGAAGAATATGACGATATCGCAGTTGAATCCAGCAGCGCTCCGTTGGAAGCGCAATTGAGCTGTCCCATCCGTAATAAACGGAAACGGAAGGCTGCTGTAGAAAAGGAACGATTCTACGCCAACAAAAAGGCTATTGAAATGGAGGAGGCCCGTACTAAAAAGCTAAGCAAGCTACGAGAGGTTCTGCAGGAGTCGAACAAGTTGCAAGCTGGGCGCAACCAGCTTCTAAAGGAGTATCTTTTCAAAGCACCCTAACAACACTTATAATAGTTATATTTAAGTTAGTCTAAAATGAGAAATGAATCTCTTAAAATGTTCCTTCACCAAATGTGCATACATAATACATTAAAATATAAGTGGCTAATTCGCTGAAGTGATACATATGTATAGAATTAGGTGCGTCAATTCAACAAGTCTTGCAATTTCCACGCAATGGCCGTTTAAAGTAAAATATGATATTTCATTTAAATTACACATTAGACTGAGCGTTCCTTATATGAAATATATGAAAAAAAATTTTCAACTCGCAAAAAATTCGTAATAATTTCTTGTTACCGTAATGAAAAACCAAGACGCGAAATTTTAAGGTTTAATACCTCCGCCATGGCTTTAATCCAAAAAACTCGTTCGACGGTAAACTCATTTTAAAAATATGTGCCAACAAAGTGAAAAAATAACCATATTGGTATCGATAACAAGCCTATCGATAGACAACCACAGCTGGTGGTAGCAGTATCAATTTAAAGTAGCGTACTATTTCTTCGCTACTTGCTCCTGTATCATGATACGTCAAATTGGCTATCATGATAATGTATCACTCGAGATCAGCAGGAAGAACATTAAAAATGTATACATGATTAGGGAGCAAGTTGTTCTGCTGAACAAGGCCAATGCTACCCTAGCCGCGACTCTTCATGGAGAGTCGTTTTTAATCCGTTTTTCTGATCAGTTTCGACTGTTTTTCGAGTCTTCCTTAAATCGCACATGAAACTAATCTCTTTTTAATCATCAAATTTTTGTTCAGTTTTGTCTTTATTTAAAATCTGTCCCTACGGAGACAATCATTAAATTGTATCATTTTTTCTTGGCATATACAAAGTTATTACATTTTGTTGATTATGATTTTTACAATTGTGTAACTAGTGATCGAGTGAGATTGAAATGAAATGAAGATGAAGAAGAATGATAATAAGTGGGTTATGAATGCTATAGTGATTTGTGGGATGAAGGAGAGGGGATTATGGAATGATATGCTAGCTAGCCTGGTTCTCTGAATGGAAGGTGCAGAGGGTGAAAACGCTTGAGTCGCCTTTTGGTAAGACTATTATTGTCTACCAGGTTTATGGCCAGGCTGTTGGGTTGGTCTGACAGCCTCTGCATGTGTTTTTGGCTGAATCGAGTTATCTCCTCGGCCACCCATGGAATGTTAAGCTCCCTGTGAAGCTCTATGTTTGTGGTTAGGTAGGGAGCTTCAGCCGCTATTCTTATGGCCTTGCTCTGGAATCTCTGTATCCTGTTGATGTTTGATGTGCACAGCTGGATGCAGTAAGTCCATCCATTTAAGTTTTGAATGTCGTCCGATTAGCCAGTACATCTGTCGAAGCTTCATGTTGAGCTGTTGTTCTTTCATGTCGATGTCCTCTATCCAGGGTTAGTCCAAGATATTATACTGTCTCGCAGTTAGGGATATTGGTGTTATTTAAAGTGACTGGGCGGGCAGTTGCCTCTTCTTTTGGTGAAGGTAGTGTGGTAGGACTTTTCAGCGTTTACTATAATGTTCCATCTGACCAGCCATTTGTCATAAAGATTTAGCTGCCTTTGGATGATTCTTGACGCCTTAGATCAGGCATGCCCATAAGCTGTATTCGACAGAGCACTCACCAATACTCACAAAGATAAGCACCAATACCAATAATGAAATTGTTGTTGGTCAGTTTGCTTGCTCTCGCAAACGCCAATCAAAGCAGAGAACAAAACTGGTTTTTTTTCTACGCGTCGCATACACACGAAATCGTTAGCGAGTGTGTCGTTTTGTGTGCCTCGCGTCCTGCATGTATACGATTATTGATTTCCTATGTTTGGTGGAATTACAATAACAAAACGTACCCAAAGAGCATACGGCTGGGCATCGCTGCCTTAGATGGACTTTTAGACACTGCCATAAATGCAGTATCATCTGCCTCTGGTCTTTGATGACTGGCAAGTCTGCAGTAAAATCATCAAATAAGCTCGAAAAAGACTCACCAAGTTAAGGAATCATCTAATGATCTTCCATTGGGGTATTGGGGCGGCATAGTTTAACACGGATCCTGCCTATGGCCTTGTATGTGGTTGAGATCGTCTCCTTTTCCTTGCCCCAGGTGCTGCCCGCTATCGCCTTCAGGACCTTGTTTCTGCTTTTGAACTTCCTAATCACCTACTCCGAATGTTTGGCGAAGGTGAACATGGAGTTCACCGCCTTGGGGTACTCCCTTGCTCCGGAACTCTACTTTGGCTTGCCTGGCAGAGAGTTAATTTGACCACCACTTCTTGATGTGGTTTGGCAAGCTACTTTAGAGTAGGTCCTGTATCAGGATGGTGTGGCTGACCATGTCAAAGGCCTTAGACAGGTCAAGTGCTACTAGGATAGACCTTTCGTATGGTCTAACGCTGTTTAGGCCTGCAGCAATGGTGGTGGTGAGTTCACATAGGGCCGAGGTGGTGCTGTGTCCAGTTTTAAAGCCAAGCTGGTGTTTGACTGGGCGAAGATGCTTCTTTAGGGTTGGGAGTAGGAGGGCCTCCAGGATTTTAACCACTGGGGAAAGGAGAGTGATTGGTAGGTATGAGGCACCTTGCTCCGCTGGCTTTCCAGACTTAAGTATTGGAATAATTTTCCCGGTTTTCCAGATACTTGGGATGACCAGGGACCTGAGACATAGGTTTAATGTCGCCAGCGACCCAATGTGCCTCAGCATAATGGCGGCCAGTCCAGCCGTTCCCATCGCAGTGGAAGGTTTCGATTCTTTTAACGCAGCCTCCACTTCCTCTGCGCTAAAGGATACCATCATCGCGTCATCTGAGTTGAGGTTTCGCATTTTCCGAACAATCCTTCGCTTGTTTTTTTGTCCTTGTGTGCAGGGAGGTGAAACAAATTGCCTGTTGAAGGCCGTTGCACACTTTTTAGGATTACTTGGCGTGCTCTCATCGAAGGAAATGGGTGACCAGATCGTTTTTTCGTGGGTTGGTGAGCTGATTTATGGTGCTCCATAACCTTTTTGGAGCCTTTATCCAGCTCGTCAAATTTCAAGATTACCTTTGTTGTTGTTGTAGCGGCGTCTGGAAAGATATGTACGTAGAGAGTGAAAGTGAAAGAATAGGTAGAGGGTAAGGTAAATAGAGATGTAGAGATTACCTTTATTGAATGGAATGCTGTGGTGGTAGGTGGAGGCAACAATGTTAAGTATGTATATCTCAGTGCTGGCCAAATGGAGAGGACAAAAAAGTGTGCTTGTGTTGGTGAGCAAGAGAGTTCTCTCTAGACTACAGCCGTTTTACTTGGAGTTCAGTGTTCACCGATTCACACAATCATGAGTTCGGCTCGCGTTTGCGTTAAAACACGACAGACTTCGGCTCCTGGTTCTATGACCGGCCAGCTTTGCTCTAGTGTCTATACTGTGGAGGACAAACGATCGGGTATCTGGCAACGCAACCCCTGTGTAGTAGTTCGATACAGCACAGTTGGCAATCTATACACACTACCGGCGAATGGATTGATATCCATGCCGGCGTATCTGTCCACCAAAAATTTGGTAACAATCGTATAAACAAAACAAAATTCGCAAAAAACCATTTTATTTTTAGGCTGTACATATATTTGCTGTGTACATTATATATATGAAACTTTTAACATTTCACTTCTTATCTTTAGCCTCGGCTTTACATTTCATTTTTTCGTCGATGGTGCGCTTCTTCATAATCTCGGCCTTAAAGTGCTTGGCATGATTGTACAATGGAGTTACGTCCAAATCATAAGCCGCCTTTATCACCTCATCCAGGATATTCAGTGCGCCACCAAAAAATTCTTGATCCCAGGTGGCACCCAACCGAGGACAGATGGTCGAAGACGGAAGTGTTTTGGTCAATTCAAGCAAATCGTCTGTGTAGTGTTGCTTCATCCAGAGAATCACCTGTTGCAGTATCGGCGAGCGAATGGAAGGCAGCGGTATGGCACTTTGGTAGCTAAACTCGGGAGCATCTTGAAGCTGACAGATGCTCATCGAGAAATGATTCACCAGCTGGCAGGGTACATAGACCAAACCATTGTCTTTGCATTTAAAACGTAACATTCCTATTTTGACTTTCTTCTCCAGGACAAGTGGAGCTGGTGGGATCAACTGTTTGTCTTCTTTTAAGGCCTCCTTGTGCATCTCAGCGTTTGTGGAGCTGTTGAGGGTCCTCCGTTTCGGTTGCGGCAGCGCTATCACCCGTTTCTTTGGAATGGTTTTGTCGTCAGTTTTATCCATTTTGTAAAGTTTAGATATTTATTAAATTTTGGTGTTGTTCTGGTGATGATTTCGTTGTCAATGATTCTGCCCAGTCATGCTAAAGCGAGGCAAGCAAATGTGAAGCTGATGCTAAGTTTTTTTTTTCGTATAGTCAAAGCTAGAGCAGGCCAATGTATCGATAGCACGACAACTGTCACGACATATAGCTATTTTCCGGCTAAAAGGCTAGATTTTCTATCGATATGCTATCGAACTGGAACAGCTGCTCTGTCAATGGCGTTGCCATGGTGGAAGCAAGGCGTATTTAACAAGGTGGCAGCAGCGTCGACGTCGCGTTGCCTTACGAAAAATGAGAGCTTACGAAAATGAGAGAGAGAGTTAAATACGCCTTGCGTAAGGCAACAGCGTATTTAACAGTGTTGCCAAATCAGCTTTTTTCCCGTCATTTCTAGCTTTTTTTTAAACCGTATTGCGGTAAAAATTTGGAAACAGCGGAAAGCGGGAACTCTGGCGTTTTTTAAAATGATTTTGGGCTTTTTTTCAGCTTTATTTTTATTTTGGAGTCATTTGCAAAACTTATAGGCAAATCGACCGTTTTTCACCTCTGTCAGTCATTTATCGACCCTAATTGCCACCTCTTCAACATGGCAACAGTCATCTCAAAGTGCTAGCAAAGTTTACATATCGTTTGACAAAAATTACACAAGTTGTCAAACAAAAAAGTTGTAGACTGGCTGCAGAACTCGGAGATTAAGGCTTGACTCCGGAAGAATAAATCTGATACCTCTTGAGATACCTCTGCAGTTGTTGAAAATGCCCAACATTCTACCTCCAAAAGAGCAAAACATTGTTTTTGGAAGTATTTTTCGTAGAAGATATTGAAAAACTACGATGAAATTAAAGTTTTGGAGTTAAGTAATTGCTTCCAAGGACGCTGGAGGTAATGAAAGTCTTTTTGAGTTAGCTTCGTTTGCGATTCAGATGTTGTCAGCCTAGCGATGAGTGGCCAGAGAGACTTCGGAGCTGCTGAAAGCCACAAGGCGGCCATTTCCAATGAGTTGTTGCCATTAAGTGTTACCGAATAAAAAGCAGAAAAAAGTTTTGAAAAATATTCATTCGTTTTCATTTTATGACCGAAAAAACCGTATATTAAAACAATTGCAAGTACTAGGTGGATAAGGGTTACGCCGACATGCAAAATGCTGCGTCGATTATAAGGTCCTTCCTAGTTACCTTAAGCTAATAGGCACAACTGTGGCCTACGGTAAGAATGAGGACGAGAAACTTCTTCACTCTGATGATATATTAAATATATAATTGCATAAATAATAAGAAAAGACATGCGCTTTTTTCCAGCTTTTTTGGTCGAAAAACACAGCTTCTTTTTCCTTTCCGTTCCGCCGAAAACGGATTTTTTTGCTTGGCAAAAGTTGGCAACACTGGTATTTAATAAGGTGGCAGAAGCGTCGACGTCGCCCTCTTTGCTGTTGCCTTACGGTTTCGAAAAATTCATATGTGTGTGTGTATACATGTGCATGCGAGAACAAATTTCTTTGAGTTTATTACTCTCTTGCTCTCGCTCTCTTTCTCTCATTTTTCGTAAGGCAACGCTACGTCGACGCTGCTGCCACCTTATTAAATACGCCTTGGACCCGACTATGCCCCTGAGTTGTACATGGCCATGGCAAACGGCAATTGTTCCATTCTTTGTTTTAGAATGTTAAAATGCAGTAATATTTGCTATGTATGAATCCCGCAAACTACCTTTATCTTAGTGGGACTACCCTGGAGGGCATGCTGCTTGACATGTGGATGGCGAACTTTGATTTACAATTGCAGACATAGCAATTCAATCAGCTGTTCTTAGTTGACGTTAGTGTGGCCGTGATCAACATTCGTCAGAACTAGAACACCCCCTTAAACAATTCATCGGGCAGCTCATCAGCACCAGCTGCTGGCTTTAGGATCGTATACTTGCATGACAATTATACCAGAGCTCGCAAAAAGTGTTCCTTTTTAACATGTCAGCAAAAAATAAGTAAGAGTGCTTCAGCCAAGTGCCACGACTGCAAAACACACTGTACCAAGAAATGTTGTTCCTATGGCTTTCATTGATACAAGATTCAAACTTAAAAAAAGGATGAAGAGTAGGAATTTTGCAAATCTGAAACAAACTTGATCTGGGTACGGTAAACATCTACATACATACAGCTGCGGCAAAAATAATAGCACCATGACATACATTTTTCTTTATTGATCATTTGTTTAATAACTATTCATATATTTAACTTGTTTAAGGCTTTTATTTATACTTTAGGCTCTAATTTATCGAAATACAATGCAAGTGTCGTCGATAATAACATGAAATTGAAATATTTACATTAAGAATGTGAACGTTGAACATTTTAGGCGGCAACAAAAATAGCACTACTTCAAAAATAACTTAAGAAACGAAAAAACCGCGAAGTTCTGGAATATTTGTATTCATTTGTACTTCATCGATATAGTGTATTAATATTTGGTTGTAAAACCTTTGGCAGCAATGACAGCAGCACAACGTCTCGTCATAGAATTGACCAAATTTTGGCAACTTTCCCGTGGAATACTGCTCCATGATTCTTGAATGATAGCCCAGAGCTCCTGATTATTCCTTGGTTTTGCATTGGAAACATATTTTTTTACATCAGACCAAAGATTCTCTATCGGGTCTAAGTCTGGAGACTGAGCAGGCCAATCCATTAGGTGAAGGGATCTGTCTTGAAACCACTTACGAGCTTTCTTGCTGGTATGTTTAGGGTCGTTATCCTGTTGGAAGACCCACAACAACGGCATTTCGTATTCCGCATAAGGCAGCATCACTGTTTGCAAAATATCGCAATAGACATGTTGATCCATAATACCGTTTATCCAATGCATTGGACCCACTCCGTAAATAAGAAAAGCATGCCCAAACCATGATACTCGTTCCACCGTGTTTTATGGTCTTGCAGGTGAAACTCGGGCGGTATTCCGAATTGGGGGGGTCGCCGTACATAGGATCGAGATCCTCTTCCTCCAAATAGCACGATTCTGCTTTCATCCGACCATAGGATGTTTCTCCACTTTTCTGCCGGCCAATTCAGGTGCTCTTTGGCAAACTCTATTCTTTTTGCCACATGCTTCGCATTCAAAAGTGGAACTTTTCTCGGACTACGGGCACTTAATTTATAATCTTTTAAGCGATTCCGAACTGTCCTAATGCAAGCCGATATGTTAAGCCCCTTCTTTAGCTCAGTAGCCGGCTTAAAGGGGGCCTTCTTGCACTCGCGAACCAGTCTGTTCACCAGCAAATTAGACATTGCGACTTTTCTACCGCGTGTTTCTGGTTTATTTTTATAATTTAAGGCATTACTAATCATTTTATTGGAGCAACCGACGATTTGCCCCACCTGAGCGTAGGTGTTGCCTTCCTCGATAAGCTTTTTAATGATTTCCCTCTTTTCGTCACTACAATGCTTTCCGCGACCCATAATTAATGAACTGTGGTGGCGACTCGACTTTGCAATACGACGCATTTACTGTCCGCAGACACAACAACAATCATCATGTCGCCGAACACCTGCAGTCTGTTCCTCGGAATCTCAAAAAATCCGTTATCAGTGCTATTTTTTTTGCCGCTCTGTTTTGCACTTCGTTTGCTGAGATGCCTCATACAGAAAAAACCGTTAGCAAATTGAGCATTAACACATTACTCTCAGAGAGATCACATGTAAGCCTATACTGTACAACAAAATTATTAAACCAATTACAAAAAAAAACAAAAGATGTATTGCATCAAAGAATTTTATATGACGCAGTGCTATTACTTTTGCCGCAACTGTATATGTATAAGATGAAAATTAAAACGTTCAATACATTGAGCGGTGTACAAAGGTGATTACATTCAATTTTTACTCTGACTGGAAGTATTGTGGTCTATGTGTATGTAATATAAACAGCGCATAAGTATGAATGTATACATATGTACATACATAGGTGGCAAAGAAGTACTACATACAATAGCACGCTTTGATTATTCACGTATTTAAATTGTTTTACATATGTACAATGTAATTGTGCATACATATGTATATGGTATGTGTGTATGTTAACAACCATTGGGAGAGCGAAAAGAAAAAAAAACCCAAATCGAAGACATTTATTTTTTGAACCGAACCAAAAGCTTTTATTCGGAACGAGTTCGGGTTCTTCTATTTTCGTCGTGGTTTGGTTCAGGGTTTGGTTCACAGTAAAAAATAAGCCGGAGGAAAAGACCAAATCAAGCTAAAGCAAGTTAAAGGAATGAAAGACAAATTTATTTGCGACAAATTTTTTTAATGTCGTATTTGTTTTCACAGCTAACTGTAGGCAATGTGTGAAATTTTGGACAAACCAAGTTGATTGCAAACTTATATATTTATATTCATAAATTTTTGAGGTTGTTTGACCAAATCAAGCTAAAGCAAGTCAAAGAATGAAATACAAATTAATTTGCGGCAAATTTATTTCATACAAATTAATTTGCCAAATATGTTTTCACAGCTAACTGCAATAAAGAGACTTAAAACCGAGTGAATTTTTGGACAAACCAAGTTGATTGCAAACTTATCTTTATGTTTATACATTTTTGAGGTTCTTTTGCCCAATCAAGCTAAAGCAAGTTAAAGGAATGGAAGACAAATATATTTCATACTTTAACAAAATTTTGACCAAATCAAGCTAAAGCAAGTTAAAGGAATGTTTTCACAGCTAACTGTAGTAAATAGACTTAAAAACGCGTGAAATTTTGGACAAACCAAGTTGATTGCATACTTATATATTTATGTTCATACATTTTTGAGGTTCTTTGGCCAAATCAAGCTAAAGCAAGTCAAAGGAATGAAAGACAAATTTATTTGTACCAAATTTATTTCATACAAATTTATTTGCCAAATATGTTTTCACAGCTAACTGCAGTAAAGAGACTTAAAAACATGTGAAAGTTTAGGAAAACTTTTTTTGGAGATTTGTTACTTTATTGAAACAAATTTCTAATGCTCAGCTAGGCAAATTTTGCTTCAAGATTCAAGTAATTTGTACAAATAATATTATGCAAAAAAAGGTTTTACCTTAAATTTGTTTAAGTTTGCACATATATTGAAAACGTTAGCTCAAACTAGTTTGGTCAAAAACAGTAATTTTTCATACTTAAGACTCAGTTGAAAAGTTGTCAAGCTAAATTATTTGGGATTTGACAATGAATTTTGACAAAAACTTGGTTCCTATTAGGCTGCCTTTACACTTCATAAATTTAAAATATAGCCACAAGCAAAACTACTAGATTATCATGTTAAATTTAACATGAACATAATCTCAGTGTGAAGTCAGCTTTACAGTCTTCAACTTGGGTAAATAAGCTGATAAATTTGCTTAAATTGACAACAATTTTGTGACCAATTAAGTCCCTAATGTGTGAAATAAAGTGTGCAAACTAATTTGTCCAAATCAATTTGATCATATTATTCTTATAGTGTTCTGTTGAGAGAGTGAGCGAGTCTGTTAAATGTGCCCCTGACATTTTGCTGAGCTGACAGCATAGCAAAAAATTGATTGATATACTGATCCAAACGACAGCTGTTCCCGACTACTATTCACTCTCTCCATTGCCTTAGTCTCCCACTCTCAAGTGTTCACTGTAGTTGCTGGTGTGTGTGTGTCCAAACCAAAACCAAAAAGCATTTGCAAATTTACATAAATTTGTTCTGCATTTCCTTATGTGTCAAAGTTGAGAATCGAAATGGTGGAAACCAGAATTGAAGTAGTCTGCTTTAATAGTATTTTAGTTTTATTCAATTTTTTAGTTTAAACCCTTGGTTTTTGCATTAATTGGGCATTAGTTTTACAAAAAAAGTAGAGAAATACATTTTGGGGGTTAAATGTGTGTTTGTGTTTGTTTGTGTGATTTTTTTGGGCTTGTGAATACCATTTCATGTCGACGCGGGTGTGTGAGTAAATTATTAACTTGATTAAACGCCCCACAGACAACTACTAGCCCTTGAGGCTGGTCATGCCCGCACGCATCACCTCATCCACCAGCAGTAAATTGCTGGCAATGATCGAACAAGAGTTTATGATCTGCTTCTTAACAATATAATTATCATAGACACCCAGATCGACGGGATTCATTGGCTCCCCGGTGGATAGATCCAAGCCAACCATATCCGGACTGAGGCGATCCTCCACCGTCAACTTGACAATGGCATCCTGGGCATCGTAACCACTGTTCACTGCCAGCGTTTTGGGTATGACCAGGAGGGCATCGGCAAATGCCTGCACGGCCAGACGGGACTTGCCTTTGATGGTTTCCTTATAGGTGATCAGTTCGTTATAGGCGCGCACCTCAAAAGCACCAGCTCCGGGTACCAACACCTTATCCGCAATGGTATTATTAATGGCTCTGAGGCCATCTCTAATGGCATCCTTAATCTGGGCAATGGTATGCTTATTGGGTCCCTTAATCAGTATGGTCACCGACAAGGGGTTCTTGCAGTCCTCCACAAAGGTGTACTTATTCTCACCCAGCACATGCTCATAGACCACACCCGCATAGCCCAGATGCTCCTCTTGCAGATCATCAAAGGAGTTCATGGCGGTGCCGCCACAGGCCAGAGCCAGACGCTCCATATTACGGCGCTTGGCACGACGCAATGCCATGATACCCTCCTTGGCCAAGGCATCCAGCGAGATGGGATCAATGCCCTTTTGATTGATCAGAACAAAGGATTTGTTGTTGCCATCGCACACCGAACGCTTCAGCTCGATGACCTTCTTCACACGCTGATCAATAAAATCGCGCTCGGCGCGCACAAACGACTCACGCTCCTCGGCGGTCTTGTAGAAGAACCCTGAATTCACCTCGGCCTTCTCGTACTCCAGCGAGACATTGGCCGTCAGTATGTAGGCATTCTCCAGACGCTTCGGCATATCCGGATGACGTGCGCCATGATCCAAGACCAGGCCACGCACCAGCTGTGTGTCCGTATCAGTTTTATGCTGCATCTCCATTAACTCAACCATATGCAAATCCACCGGCTTGGTCTTGTCACCGGCAATGGTCAGTACAGCATCCACACACACCTCCGTCAGCAGACTGGCCAGAGCCGGATGAACTTTGGTCTTCAAACTGGTGTTGGCGATTTCCATTAGATTCTTCTTATTAATTTCCACCGGAACCTTGACCTTGTCCAGCACCTCCAGAGCCTTGTCGCGTGCCTTCTCAAAGCCCTCGGTCATGATACGTGGATGCAGACCCTCGGATAAATAGATATCAGCCTGCTTGAGCAGCTCACCAATCAGCATAACCGTGGTGGTGGTGCCATCACCGGTGGAATCATCCTGGGCGGTGCTGGCACGTGCAATCATGGAGGCAGTGGGATGTTGAATTTGCATCTCATGCAACAAGACATTGCCATCCTTGGTGATTTTAATGTCGCCGGCGCCAGAGACCAACCTGCAAAAAGAGAAGGTTCCAGAGCATGTCATTAGTATGCATGTGTGTGTGTGTGTGTGTGTGTTTGAAAAACTCGTGAGAGAGTCATCACTCTCCCTGTCTCTGTCTAATTCTTGTTATTTTAAGCAATTTAAGCTGAAATTTATGGTTAAATGACATTTTGCAAGTCACTTTAATTGAATTTAACTCTGCATTTCTTTTATTATTTGAAACTTAAGTTTTATTCGCCTTCTTTCTCCAACTTGATGACGCATGCCGCTATTTTCGGTTCATTTTTAACCTCACTTAATGCGGCTGCAGCTGTCTGCAACTTTTAGTTTAATTAAACTTTGCCTTATTGTGGTCGACACCATTCTTGCCCAAATCCTTAATTTAAACCACAACTTACATTTTAACTGTGCCTTTGGGTCCCAAATTCGTGCGCATCACATCCTGCAAGCCTTTGGCGGCACTGATATTAATGGCCAGCGCCTGAGCAGCACGAGCAAACTCGGCCTTGGGATTCAGCAAGCTTATGGAAGCCATTCTGTTATTTCACACAGCAAATTATTTTTTATGTTTATTTTAATTTAAATTAAATGAGAAATGACCAAGCAAAAGCCACACCACACACGCGCTGGTTAGTTGAATCAGAAATCAGAGTGACCAAATGTGGGAAACAGGAGAAATATACCATTTTGCGAGCAATTAGAACTACTGAACTACTAGTTCAAGATGCAAATGAACTTTGAGTGTGCACACTGGTCAGTTGGCCCAAATTTTTGGCATAAAGTGAAATAGTTCATGTTTTTATAAATCAAAATCGAATTGATTGAATGTACAACAAGAATCTGTTTTCACAAAAATTTTAAAGTAGTCGTTTTAGTGCTTGAGCTTTAGTGAAAAATACCAAATTCACCATTTTATTTGAATGAAAATAGCTTAAATCGGTATTTTCACTCTAGCAACTGATGGTCAGACTCGAAATTTAAAAAAAACCTTCCATTTTGCAGTTGACTGAAACTTTGTTGGGAAATGGCGCAGAGAACAAGGGGGATAACTGTGGCCGACCTATGCTGCATTTGCATGGCCATTCCGGATGCTGGTGTGAACAACAACTGGCTGAATATATACACCGACTCCGATGCGGGACACGCCTTGATGTTTATAATAGAGGAGACGACAGGCCGCAAGATTAAGCCCAATGAGGATCTACCTGGACGCATATGCCCTACATGCTTGGAATCGGCGAAAATTGCGTTTAGTTTCAAGCAGCAAATGGAGAAGAGTTCAAAATGCTTTACCGAGCAGATGAAGCAGAATGAGGCCTCATGCAGCAAGGAAAGGCAGCAGGACAAGCAAATGGCAAATCAACGCGCTAAATGTTCCCACTGTTCCAAGACCTTTCAACATAAAGGCAATTTAAAAAGACATTATCTAACCCACACTGGTGAAAGACCTTACAAGTGTACAGAGTGCGGAATGTCCTTTGCTCAAAGGGTCTCTCTAACCAAACACCAAGTGACTCATACTGGGGAGCGAGCCTTCGAATGTTCCCAATGCTCAAAGAAACTGGTCAGTAAGCAGAGTCTAAAGAATCATCTTCGCACACACACTGGCGAAAGGCCTTACAAGTGTACAGTGTGCGAAATGTCGTTTACCGTTAGTTCCAGTCTGTCGAGACATATGCGCAAACATTCCGGCGAAAGACCTTACAAGTGTACAGAGTGCGCAATGTCTTTTGCCCAAAGGATCGGTCTAGCAAAACATCAACTGACACATACAGGCGAGCGACCCTACCAATGTTCCCACTGCTCAAAGAAAGTGGGCAGTAAGCAGAGTCTAAAGAATCATCTTCGTACACATACCGGCGAAAGGCCTTACAATTGTGCTGAGTGCGCAAAGTCGTTTATCCTACGTTTCAGTCTAAAGAGACATATGCTAACCCACACTGGCGAAAAACCTTACAAGTGTACAGTGTGCTCAAAGTCCTTTAGTCAAAGCGGCAGTCTAAAGAAACATTTACTTACGCATACTGGCGAGCGACCCTTCCAATGTTCCCACTGCCCTAAGAAAATGAGCAGTAAGCAGAATCTACAGAATCATCTTCGAACACATACTGGCGAAAGGCCTTACAATTGTGCTGAGTGCTCAATGTCTTTTGCCCAAAGAGACGCCCTAAAGAGACATCTTCTTGTTCATTCTGTCAATTGAACATTGGAATTATCACACTGCTCAAAGACGTTTAGCAGACCATCGGATGACGCTTTCAGTGTCCACCACAATGCTGAAAGTTCTTCAAAACACTTTTTTTTTTTTTTTTTCTTAAGAATCACCATACATCACCAACATCATACACAAGAACGACCGTTGGAAGTGTGCGCACCCATCCCGAAACACGATCACTATGAGAAGCCGCTGCAGACATTCAAATGATGTTTTATTTAGAATACAACACAGAAGCAGAATTTACAGAATCATCTTCGAACACATACTGGCTAAAGGCCTTACAACTGTGCTGAGTGCTCAATGTCTTTTGCCCAAAGAGACATCTTCTTGTTCATTCTGTCAATTGAACCTTGGAATTATCATCACACTGCTCAAAGATGTTTAGCAGACCATCGGATGACGCTTTCGGAGTCCACCACAATGCTGAAAGTCCTTCAAAAAACTTTTTTTTTTTTATCTTAAGAATCACCATACATCACCAACATCATACACGAGAACGACCGTTGGAAGTGTGCGCTGTTTTTGAAGCTTTTCGCACCCATTCCGGAAGAACACGAACACTATGAGAAGCCGCTGCAGACATTCAAATGATGTTTTATTTAGAATAAAAAAATTGTTAAAATCTCCAATACAGCTCGTTTTTTTTTGTTTTCATTCAAAGAGTTGTAAAGGCCAATCGGTCCCAAAAATAGCAAAAAAAATTTAAAATAACCCGTTTTCTAGCATTTGGGCATTTCCACAGAAATGTCATCCGCAGCCAAAAAATTAAAAGACTATAAAAGTATTTCGTTTTAACATATTTTTATAGGAAATCCATCAAATTTAACTAATGTAAACCAATTTTACATTTATTCATAACACATTTTGAAATATTCAAATGCAAAGTCGATCAAGTGCAACAGTTCTTGGTTTGAACATTTCTATTGTAGGTTTTGTTTTGATTATTGTTCTTAATGAGAGATATTATAATATTACGCATTGACATTTTCACTTTTAAATCTCGGTTTATACTTAGGGAATGTAAAAAAAAATGTAAAAGGAACGATGCGATTGATGATATCTTTTTGTTTGTTTGTTTTTGCATTTAAAGATTTAGTTTAACATTATAAGATAAGAAATAGAAATAAAGAACTTAAATAAAAAGCTAGAAAACTACATTAAATAAAATTTATACAAACAAAAAATTAAATAAATAGATGAAATCGTAGATTTTTAAGTTAATCCAGTAAATTGAAAACAGATTTTGGTAAAATAGACTTGTGCTTGGATGGTAATTTACGCTGTCCCGTTATAAGAGGATCTGAACTTATAAGTAATCGATTAAACAAGTCCGTATTTGTTGGAAACACGCGAAGAATTTTTTAATATCTTTGATTCTTGCCTCAGCAGCTTCTTCCGAGAACTCTCCAATAGATACCAGTGCATGTTTTATGACGTCAGAAGAGTGAATTAATATTTTGTGAACGGATGCTGGAAGGTAGTACCATGAATATTTTCTTGTCAGCTCCCTAGCAGTATCCAGGGCATATGATCGAAATTTTTCTGTATTAATTTTGTACCCTGAAGACAAAGCTTGCCATAGTATTGCACATCTCTCTATTAACTCTTTATCAAGACCAGTTATTTCAGCAGACATACATCATTTGAGGTTCCACTCCCTCCAATCTTTGGCTTGTCGACTATTAAGCACATTTTGGCTCGAAACTGTGATTGAATATCTCGTTATCTCTTTGAAAAATCAGCTTTTCCTTCTGAGGACCTAATTTGCCATACTTTTAAGTTAAGTCTATACGATACGTGAAGAAAATATTCAAAAAATCGAATATATGCGTACAGAGGTGACAATCCGAACTCATACCGATCTTTTTGAACTTTTTTTTGCAGACATTTTTCGATATTGTTCATTTAGCAGCGGCAGTAGCGAGTGGAGGATGGTCGTGGGTTTTTCCAAATTATTTTGCTGCTATGAGTTCCATCTGGTTTTGATATTAGTTGATGTAACAAATAAGTTACTCTCTTCCATATTATTGCTCTCAACTTTCTGCTTGTACTCACTGTGACCTGAACTACCATCAAAACCCCATTTTCCTATGAGTGTGTAAGGGCTATTCTCTCTGTCATCCAAGACTTCATGGATTACATCGCTCTGTAGCTCCAGAATACGCGTTGCGGTATGGTCCAATAGACTTTGAAGCTCAACTTCAGCGTGAGATTCGCCAACAATAATTTCTTTTAAAATGTTATGGCAGCTGGGAAAGAGTTCGACAGAAATTTTACTGCTCACAAAGCTTCTTATTATCAAATGTTGATGCTTTGTTAAATTTGCTTCCACCATAAGCGACAAAAAGAGATTGAGAGAAGCTTGGCCCTGGCCCTCCTGGAGGTGCTGTTTGAGCCAATTTTACTTTACTTCACATAAGCGACAAAACCACATTAATATGTGGTGGTGAAATCGTTATTTTTGGTTGTTGAGAAGCAACACGTAAAACATTAGCAGCGGACACATCAAGCTCTGCGATTTCAGCTATTCGTCGACGTTTTGTTCATCCTGAAGAGTCTGCAAAACTCACTTTTGGACGTCCTCTCGATCCTTACTAGAGCCAGATGCTTCTAAATTATTGCTTACTGAAATCGATTCCTTTTGTGTAAGCCAATTAGAATGAGTTTCCAATACTAATAATTTTGTTCGTCCAGACTCTTTCCAAAACATTGAGATTTTCTTGCAGTTGTAATTAATGCGTTTTTCCAATTGATTCGGTTCAACAGGGCAGCCACCAATTTCAATTTCGTTTTTAAGAACATCGCTTACTCTCTTAGACTTTTCAGCATTCGTACCATTTTCTAAGCACCAAATATCAAATATATACATGCGCGAAAATTCGCATAGATAAGATGAGCCTATCACAAAATCAACGAAAATAGTATGAAATGAGAAAAATAAAAATATTAAAATCACAAAGAGTAGTAGGGAGCAAACAAATTCCGTTACACACATATCAACATGGCAGCAAAAAAAAAAAACTTCCACGGGTTTGCTGTCTTGGTTTTCTTTCTAATGCATTTTTAACAAAATTATGAGACCTGTTCATTAATTTGGCGATGGCTCGTAAAGATTTGCCTTCTTTTCTCAGACTAAGAACCAATCGACCCATTTTTTCTAAAAAAAATAATTATTTAATTCTCTGTATTGACAGGAGCTATACTTAATTTAACTTTAGTTACCAAAAGATCACTGATTACAAAATTATTCACTTGATTCTTGTGAGAAACGGAGACTGTACCTATTATTATGATCAGGTGAAATGTGTGGTGGACTCGCAATTTATAGAAAAGCTTTGATATACGGGGCAGCCCCTCTTTCAACTCTTTGTCACAGTGTGGTCAGACATTGAAAACAACAAAAAACTAAAAATTAAAAAGTTGTCAACACTAAAAGTACGAAAAAACCATCTATAATTAAAAAATTCCGGTGTTTACCTATTGATATGAGCAGGTGTGTAGGGTCCTTGAAAAATGGTATAATTCGCCATTCTCAGCATTTTTATGTCAATTTTACAGTTAATCCATTGGAGATATGAAATTTCCAAAGCCAGATTCCGGTTCAACGTAAAAGACTTGTCTAGAATCAATCATTCTTTTAGCATTTCAGTTCCTACACTTGTGCCAACCCCCATTGGGGGTATAGTTTCTTACCAAAGCAGCTGATTGTGTACTAATGTTTTATTAAAAGCATACTTGTATACCAGTATCCCATAAAAATTTCAAAATTTTAGAACTTTTTTATTTATTTAGGAAATTTTTTTTCAGTGTAGTTCCAAATGTGTGTGATACTTGTAGCCTTAGAACTAGAACACAAGTAAGGCAGTCACACTTCCATATCGAAGCCGATTGTCGTCCATCGATATGCAATTATCGATAACCATGTGCCATGCAACCGTGCACCAGCAGCACATCACTAAACACTAACACTAATTCGGCGACAATTTTATTGGTAATTTATTTTAACTGAAATCGTAACTAAATCGAACGAGTTCAGTGCTCCAGAACAGGCAAGCCTGCTGAGGGAGCGTTCCGATTGAAATACAAACAACTATCGTACGGCCAGCATACTTGCAGGCACCATCATGAGCGTGTTGGCATATCCACGTACAAACGATGAGGAGATTTTTCGTCACTGCACAAAGGACTGCGGCGTGGTGACGGCCACCGAGGACTTTCAGTATTTTGCCCTCCGCTGCATATTCTGCAGTGAAAAGTTTCTATACTTTGATTCATTCATTGGACACATGCAGACCATGCATCTGACCGAGGGCGGGGGCGGCGGTGGTGGTGGTGGCGGCGGCTCGGGTGTGAGGGCAGGAGGTGCTGGCTCATTGGGCTTTAGCTTGGGTGAGCCCATGTCCCTGTCCATGGACGATGAGGCTATGGGACCGCATGTGGGTGGCAGTCATGGTAATGGTAGAAATTTTGATGAGATTGAAGACTTGACCGATGCAGACACAGCTCTGCTGGAGCCACAAATGGTGATCAAGCAAGAGCTCCACGAACTGGGCAGCAGCGATGATGAACAGGTGGTGCCCGAAGAGGAACGTCTGCGCTTGCCCGTCAGTGTGAATCTGGAGGATGAT
The DNA here is from genome assembly GCA_037044535.1 of Lordiphosa magnipectinata. Lineage (NCBI taxonomy): Eukaryota > Metazoa > Arthropoda > Insecta > Diptera > Drosophilidae > Lordiphosa > Lordiphosa magnipectinata. The sequence continues at coordinate 76,839 of JBAMBO010001281.1, forward strand.
GACGATGATGATGATGAAGAAGATGATGACGACGATGAAGCCATCTTGCCAGAAGCCACCAGCACACAAGCGCGTCCACGCATGAAGGTCACCGTACCACGCCAGCGCCAACAAATGGATGTCAAGAACGAACCACTAAATGCCGATGGCGACTCCTCCATGGATGAATACGGGGAGGTGGATCAGGGCTATATGGATGATCAGGATAATGACAATTCTGGCGAATATATGGACTTTAACAGCTACAGTGCAGGCGCCCAACTAAATCACAGCATTTTGGGTGGCGAAACAGATTTCTTGAGCTATGATGAAATGGTCGAGGAATCGCTGCTGGGTGTAAGTTGCATTTCATTCGCTTTTTTCAGTAAACTTTTTTATAATTAACCAAATGCTTTCTCCTTCAATAGCGCGATCGCGAGCTTACCATGCACATCAAGGATCGCAAAATGATTCAATTCCTGATCCATTCATATCAACGAAATCCCTTTCTCTGGGATCACAGTCATGCCCAGTTCAGGGATCGTGTAAAGCGTGCCCGTTTCCTAGACTGGATTGTGCTCGAGTTTAAGAGCCGCTTTAACATATCCCTGGCCAAAGATGCCATTACACGCAAATGGGATAACCTACGCACTGTCTACAAACGCGAATGCAATCGCATGGCCCTGGAGAAGACAAACATAAGTACATTGTGGTACTTTAAGGAGCTGCATTTCCTGAACGAGGTCTACAGCTACAACTCGAAAATGTCGGATGCGGTGGTCAAGGTGAGAGAAACACTTGCTAAAGTAAATGCCTGTTGCCGGGCGAGCGGAAAAATATTAATTTTTGTATACAAACATTTGAAGAGTCACCTCACCTGTGTAATCAGAGAGACAAGGGGACAAGGGGTTGAGTTTCGCTTCGAATGAAAAAAATATTTAAGAGTTTTTTGATTCCTTCTCAATTTTCACCATGACAATTCAAGGAAAATGTTGCTTAAATTATAAACAATTTAAATTTAAAGAAAATTTCTTAAAATTCAAGATTAATCAGAGCTTCACGCTGAACAGAGAGTTGGCTGAGGTAGGTGTCGCATTTTCACTTTTCCAAACATTTTGCGATTTTTAGACAAATTTTGTACTGAATAACGCTTTTAATTTAAAAAATGTTTACACAATTGAAAATGGGAGCATGGCTGTATGAGAAAAATATCGCCGGTATTTTTCAAAATACTCATTTTATATGTACGACTACCGATATCTGGAGTTGTTATAACAAAAGTTACTTTCGTGTAACCGCTAGATGGCAATCTAGATCGTCAATCTCTCGTGCTCGCAAATAAGCTTTTGCGATATTCCCCTCACACATTAGGTTGATTGTACTGTATTAGCTAAGGTTCATAGCAAATACGAACTTAGAGATATCCAAATGTTAAACAGTTGTAGAAACTGTATCCAAGCAGATCCACAGTAGCAGCAGATGAAGTTGAGAACAGTAAAAGAACAAGATGGAAAAGTTTTCATGACAGTATTCCACGAATTTTGGAATTAAAACACAATTTAAAAAGTGTTTTTACAACTTTATAAAAACACTAGCATATAACCCGTCGCGCTTCGCTGCGTCGTCATCAGTATAGTGATCGCAATCGTTATCGTTACCGCCCCATTTCACTTTGTTTCGTATTCTATCCGCACAAACCGAGTTTCAAGCCAATCGAATGAAAATAGTTTTTGCATGCAGAATTATCCGGGAATTTCCACGTCTGCGGGGCGGATTTTTCGATATTGGAAAATAACATTTCAAACTATTTCGTATTCTATCCTCACAAATCGAGTTTAAAGCCAATCGGATAAAAAATCATTTTTGGCCTACAGAATTTTCCGGGAATTTTCACGCCTGGGGGGCGGATTTTCCGACATTGGAAAATCACATTTCAAATTATTTCGTATTCTATCCTTACAAACCAAATTTCATGTCAATCGGATGAAAAACAAGAAAGAAAGTCGGTCAAGCCCGACTATAACATACTCTGTACCCTTAACGTCGCAGCTCGCATTTGCTCTCGAGTTATACGCGCTCATCTCTAAGTTTCACTCTCTCTCTCTCTCTCTCTCTCTCTCTCACTAAGATTGCCGTTCAATAGAATGCTGTGGTGATAGGTGGGGGGGGGGGGGGGGGGGTGGTGTTTACTGGCCGTTTTTTGCTCATAACTTGAGTATCGTTCATCCGATCTTTATCATTCCTTCAGCAAATCAATAATCATCATCAATAATTTTGTTTACAAAGTATCTCTAGAAGGTACGAACGATCTATCTTCAAAACTGTAGGAGATATGACGTTTTTTCCAAAGTACGGGGGCGGGACGGGGCGTGTCAAAAATTGAAAATAAACTTGATCTGCCTGCAAGTATAAGAAATATATGCCCCATACATGTCAAACCTCTATCTCTTACCATCTCTGAGATCTCTTCGTTCATACGGACGGACGGACAGACAGACAGACGGACATGACTATATCGAATCGGCTGTTGATGCTGATCAAGAATATATATACTTTATAGGGTCGAAAATGATTCCTTCTCCCTGTTACATACTTTTGCACAAACTTAATATACTCTATGTACCTTCGGTACAGAGTATAAAAATGTTTCCCATACAAACTTTGCCGACGCCTTGCGTTGATTGCCAATCAGTTAGTCAGTGAATCAGGACAAACTGTTTTATATATAGAGGAGATTATTTACAAATACAGAAATTGATAAAGTTACTGACATTTTCGTTAAGACTATTGATCTTTAGTTTAATTTGTTTATTCAGCTCTAAACTAGTGTTACAAGATGATATTTATTTTTAACGCACTAGTCACAACTTTGCTGGGCAAATCCCGTTGTAATTTATGATTTTTTTCTGACTTCAATGCTTGAATTTGAAATATTGTGATCAACTTAAAGATGCTCTTAAAAACAAGGAGTCTTAAACGATTTTCTTATTTTGAAAAGCAAAGACCTTTGCTTTAAATTAAAGTGGATTCCAAAAACAACAACAAAATTGTAAAGTGTTTTAAAGATTATTTGTTAAAGAAATTACGGAAAATTTGGAAACTGTTTTCAATGAGAGTTCAAATACAAAGGATTCTGAAAACTTTAACGATACCAGTAATGGAAGATTGGATGAAACTGGGAATTGTTATGGAAAATCGAAATATTGAATTGAAAGTCAACTTATCTTGCCGATTATTTCAAAGCTTTGGAATCTATATTTCAGTATAACAATAATTGCAATGTTTTTTTTGTAAGTATAATACCATTTTGCCTTGCTCTGCCCCTATTGAAAGAATTTTTAGCAGTAGAGGCCAAATACAATACCTGCACCAAAAAGAAATAGAATAATTGACGAGATATTCGAAACTCTTGTTATAAGTATTAAAAAAGCAAGATGGTATATGGGACAGATTTTAATAATTAGGGTATTCACCAGCTCTCGTAAAAGTGTAAATCAAAAAGCGTAAACTCCAAAAGTTTACGACACAACAACAAAACACATAGGAAAAGAATTACCAACTTTTTGTTGCCCTGGGTTATGTTTATAAAATCGCTCATAAAAGTGTAAAAGTGGAAAAACTTGACGTGTTCAAAGTATCGGCTAAAAGTACTTAGTATCGTACTTATCTGATATAGAAATTTAGATATCTGTTTTTATGTGTAGCCGTTGGCTGAGTGGATAGGATTGTCGCCTTGTATTTTTTGATATTCCGGCTCGAATCCTGGTAAAGGATGGTGGGTCAATAATTTTTTTTTTTTATTAAAAAAGCCCAAAACTATGGCCGAGGTCAGAAAAGATGTCAATCACAAACGATAATTAATGGAAATAAAAAAAATTAAAAGTCAGCTCCATGGTTCGAACACACGTCTTACCGTCTACGAATTATGCATGCAGTGCTCTACGCCACTGAGGCGTCTTATATTAGTTGTAAATAATAAGTATTGAATCTCAATTAATAGCAAAATTCACAGCCTGTCAAAAACAGCTGATTTACGCCAAAAAATACGAGGGTAAACAGAAGGGGCGCTCAATAGTTGCGTCGCGCAATTTTTTATCATTTTTTCATGGAGAAATAATCAAAATGAACTTATATAAGCCAATTTTTAATATATTCATAACCCATTGCGAGATTTTCGAATGCAAAGTCGCGCAATCGCCATTTTTCTCATTTGAATACGATTTGTTGTCATAAAAATGCCTTTAGATTGCATTGATTTTTGGTCTCTAAACTATTTCAAAGGGAACAAAGAGGTTAAAAATAGTGCAGAAGACACCATAAGAAATTATGTGATTGCAATTAACTATAAGTTTTTGCTTAATATTGTAACAAAAACAACATAAATAAAATGAGGAAAATAAACTCGTATTATTTCAAATCCTACCAAAAAAAAATTGTATACAAAAAACTTTGCCCAATTCGCAAAGTTTTGCAATTTTCTAAAACAAGTCAAAAACCACTTCCGTTTTGTGTAAAGTCACGCCAGCACATATTTTTGCTTATATCTTTAACTCCTTATGATCGATTGATGTAATTGTTTTTCCTGATTGTAGTGCTACTTAATTGCTATCAAAATATAGAACAATCTTATTAAAAATCCAAGATTTTCATATTTTTTAAAAACATTTTATCGTACGAACGTAACGTCACGTCAGTTTGAAAATTCCCATATACATGAATACTGATGTTTGGTGCGCTTGAGTTAAAATGTATTTAATGGTATAATCCAATGCGACAAAGTGTCACATATATGCGCTTGTATGTATATAGGTAATTACATATATGTACTCGCTACATAAACCATGTTGGGGAAACGCTTCCCAGGGACACACTTGCCGAAATTTAAGGCGTTTCCTCAACAATTACCTAGTTGTATGTCCCGTAGACTCTACTGTCCTCACACCCTTAAATATCTGAATACCATCCAATCGAGCTAGCTTCCTTCCTTGATTTGGACATGGAATAGTCTTAGCCTCACCCTAAACTCTTACCCTCTAACGTTCTCCTTTTCTATTCATACCTACATGTAAGTACGAATCAACCCCATGCAGCAGTAAGAAGAGTACTTCTCCCTCTCGTTGGGGTTACCCTTATGGATTTTCCGTCTTCCATTGCCGAGGCTTCTCTGCCTATAGGCCAGATGCATATATATGTTATTTTTATACTCTGTACCGAAGGTACATAGAGTATATTAAGTTTGTGCAAAAGTATGTAACAGGGAGAAGGAATCTTTTCCGGCCCTATAAAGTATATATATTCTTGATCAGCATCAACAGCCGAGTCGATATAGCCATGTCCGTCTGTCCGTCCGTCCGTATGAACGAAGAGATCTCTGAGATGGTAAGAGATAGAGGTTTGACATGTATGGGACATATATTTCTTATACTTGCAGGCAGATCAAGTTTATTTTCAATTTTTGCCACGCCCCCTCGCGCCCCCGCAATTAAGAAAAAACGTCATATCTCCTACAGTTTTGATGATAGATGGTTCGTATTTTCAAGAGATATCTAGTACTCAAAATTATTTATCGATTTGCTGAAGGAATGATAAAGATCGGATGAACGATACTCAAGTTATGAGCAAAAAACGGTCAGTTAACACCCTCCACCCACCCCACCCATAACCTAAGCATTGCTTTCAGCAGAAGCAATCTTAGTGAGAGAGAGTGAGAGAGAGAGAGAGAGACTTAGAGAGCGCACTGCGCTGTGCGTTGTGTGTTAACTGGCCGTTTGACTCGTGACCAAATGCGAGGTGCGACATTAAGGGTGCAGAGTATGTTATAGTCGGGCTTGACCGATTTTCTTTCTTGTTTTTCTCTTCTAATTAGAGGGTTTTAGACATGGCTATAGAATGTGTCCCGGCTCCCGGCCACTGGCTTGTCTTCTATGGTTTTCTCAAAGTTCTTCCTGAGCTTATAAAGTGCCGTGTCGATTGATCGCTGTGTACGCGTGCTGTGTTGATTGGAGACGTGTCTCTATTTTGCACCAGTTTTTGAGATTTTGTATATATTTATGACTTCCTTGCTTCGAAAATACGCATGGAATGTCCCCAGTTGCCAGGCTGGAAATGGTAGGAGGGGCTAGAAGGTTTCTATTATCCACTCAAGTCTGCCTACGGCTACAGTTTTCCTGGACCCACAAGTATGAGAATACTTATCTTGGTTGCCTACACTGGCAATGTGTTTCCTTCTTGCTCCTTCTATCGTGTCTTTTAACTTCTTTAATTAATTTATCTCCTTTCTCTCTCTTTTTCGTTAGGAAACCTCATATCGTCGCCGCTTCTCGGCCATTTGGAATGACACCTCGACAGCGAAATTACTTAGCATGGTTAAGCGCTATCAATGTTTCTACAATCGCTTCGATCCCGATTATCGCAGCAAGGAACGACGCGGCGAGGGACTCCATCAGATGGCCGTTGAGCTGCAGCAAATGATTGATGTCACCACCATACAGATCTCCAAGCGCATTTCTCAGTTACGTTTCGATTACTCCAAACAGAAAATGGAACGCCTAAACTGTGAGCGTTTGGGCCGAAAATTTATACCGAATTACATTTACTATGACCAGATGAATTTCATGGATGACGATATACCGCCCTTCAAGTGCCAGCATTGTGGTGAGATTGTGCAAACGTTGCGCGAACTGGACCTACATATGCTCACCCATCAGCCCAGCCTGGGCGGGGGCTACTATTGCAATGTGTGCAACATTCAGTTCCATAATGCGGAGGAATTCGAGACGCACAAACAGTTGCATTTGGGCGGCGGCAATGAGGTGAAGTACAATTGTGAATTGTGCACGGCCAGTTTCCGGGAGAAGTCCAACTATGATGAGCATTTGCGTCGTCATAACGAGGAGCTATTTTTGCCCTCGTTGGCGCTCAATCATAGCATACTGGAGGGCAGTGAATCAGGTGGAAATGATAACACCGCCGAGGGAGCAGGAGATGGCGACGGGGCAAAATCATTGGGTGATGCAACAGCCATTGGTTCGGCAGATGACGACGAAGATGATCAGCTGCTTACGCCCGAGGGCGGAAAACCCTTCCCCTGTGACATTTGTCATCGTACTTTTGCCACACCCGGCCATCTGAATGCCCATCGCATTGTGCATCAGGATGAGCGTGAACGTTGCTACAAATGCGACTATCCGCAGTGCAATAAATCGTTTGTGGCCCGCAACAGCCTCTTCGAGCATCTCAAGCAGCACTACAGCAACGAGGAGTTCAAGTGTGACATTTGTGGTAAAAGTTTCAAGTCTACGAAGAATCTACAGAATCATAAGCAAATCCATGATAAGGTCAAACGTTATGTATGCCAAATATGTGGCTCAGCATTTGCCCAGGCAGCGGGTCTCTATCTGCATAAGCGTCGGCATAATCGTCCGAATGGTACCACCGGGGCGGTGGGACGCTCCAATCGTACCAGTCTGTGAGTGGGACGAAAAGCCGCAAGGGGCAGTAATAGAGGACATGGAGGGCGTTATGCCAAATAGTTGTGTAAGTTTAAAGCCAATTAACTAACAAAACAAAAAGAGAAAAAACGGCAGCTAGCTATTCGGAAAAAAAAGATAGTATTTTACAGCATAGGAATTTGTGTTGTTTTTTAAGTGTAAAATCTAGCATCAGTTGCATGAGTAAGTGAACAAAAGTGAGTAAAGTAAATGGTTCAGTTTTTGATTAGAAACGTTTGATATATCTATATAGCTTAGTTATGGTCATGTTACAACAAAGAAGGTATGGCGCTCAGGCAACATTTTGAACTAAGCGCTTTTGCTAAAATTTAGTAAGCGAGCAATATGTGCGTTTTCGAACACTTTTCTGAGTGTAATCGTACTCTTTTCTGACACAATAATAAGTGCTTTCACCCTCCCAACGAAGCATACGAAAAGAAAGTTACTTTTCAAGGGAGGGAAAGGGAGGCAACTCTCGAAAATGTTCAGACATAACCCAGCCAACATTTTATGAAATTTTTGATTACATTCAAGTCTTTTTCAAGTCCTTTGTCTGATTAAAATCGTGACAATTGAGCTCGTTTTCCGAGAAAATGGTGCGCTAGCTGCGACTCTTCTTGAAGAGTCGCTTATACCCCATTTTTTGAACAGTTTCGACTCATTTTCGAGTCATATTTCACATAATTTGCGAGTCTGTTTTGTCATATTTTAACAAATTCACATTTTGAGCACTCCTTCCTCATCGCACATGAAATGAATCTCTTTATCCTTATCAAAAGGGCTCGAAAAAGACTCATCAAGGTGATTCTTGTTAAAATGTTCTTCCAAATGCTAGGTGAAAAGTGCTTAGAGAGCACTGAATGTGCTACGAAAACTCTCAAATTTATGTGTTTACTCCAAAAACTCTCCAGATCTTCCAAATGCTAGATGAAAAGTGCTTAGAGAGCACTGAATGTGCTACGAAAACCCTCAAATTAATGTGTTTACTCCAAAAACGCTCTTAAGCGCCGAATACACCACACAAATTTTTGCGCAAAACGCTAATATATGCATATTTCACTAACACACATTAGCGTTTTGCGCCAAAATTTGTGTGGTGTATGGGGCGCTTTAAGCTCGACGCTTTTTCAGACACATAATTTGGAACTTGGCTTGCTGAGCTGTTGCTTCAAGTGTCAACTGCACACTGAAATGTTTTGAACCGAACTGAGACAGCGCCATAACTTTCTAGTTGTATCATGGCTATGGTCTTAACAGTTTAGCTAACAGTCAACTCCAACTCTGTTAACTTAACCCCATGTTAATGCTCTGTTAATGGTTTTACATCAATTTAAAGCAGGTATTAAAAGCGGAAAAAATTTCGGTCTGATTTAGGGTCAATTTCTGTTCTTCCAGATAGCTGCTATGTGTCAGATAAGCTCACAATTTACTCTGCTATTTGTAAGTTTATGTGACATATAGCTCTATGTAGAAGATGAGAAATCGGCCCTTAAAGTGTTAAACCGAAACCATAGCTATATTACGGTTACGTTTATAACATGGGAAACGGACATAGGTTGCTTAAAATTTGCTTTAGGCCAGTATAAATACCTTGACTGAAACCAAAACTCGTTTCAAATAGATCCTATATAGTTTTTCATTAAAACCGAAACGATTTAAGGTATAGTTCAGAGTGTCTATACAGGCCGAAAGCTGTCAGGCCTATTCCCGTTTTCAATTTCGAACCCCTTTTAGAGTTTTTGATTAGGTTTGAATCTTTGATTTTGGTTCAAAACTTTGCTAGTAACCCTTTAGATTTCGCAGTCCAAGTAAATAGATCAAATTTTCTAACGATTTTATAGCTTACAACAACCTTTAAATTTTGTTAGTAAAATCTTTAAAAAGTTGAAGAAAGTTAAATTTTTTTAAAGTTCCTAAAATTAAGACATACGGTTCAAAAAAAAAAACACCGAACTAAACTGTTTGTAACAGATTGATGAATACTTCGTACCCTGAGTAACTGAAATTTGACCACAGCCTAAGCCACTAGGCTAGAGATTGAGAGAAAGCTTGGCCCTGGCCCTCCTGGAGGTGCTGTTTGAGCCAATTTTACTTTACTTTACTAAGCACTAGGAGCACAATTGTTGTTATAAAGCAGTGGTGTCCAAAATGCCAAAAGCATATCCCATGGGATAGGAACAGACTCGGCTAGCCCTAGCTACCACAAGCCGAAGTCAGTCGTGTCGAGCCGAACTCATGATTGTGTAAAACGGCTGTAGTCTGAAAAGAGCTCTCTTGCTCACCAAAACAAACACACTTTTTTTGTCCTCTCCATTTGGCCGGCACTGGATAGGAAGTCATTATTCTGCCACGTATAGAGAGAGAGTATACGTGTGTTCTATAACAGAGTTCCCCAGCGATAGCCCCTGGGGCACGAACATACTCGCCAATTCACACCGAATGCTTGCCGAAGTCATGCATCACTGTGTGTTAGAGAGAGAGACACAGTCACATTTTCGCGCTCTCTGCTTGGGGAACCCTGTTCTATAAATAGCACGCTAGGCGGCTTGCTCTCTCACGCAACATTTGTTCGTTTGTTTGTTGCTCATGTTGAAATGTCAACATGTTTACTTCATGTTTCGCTGCTACGCACTTAAGCGCAATGCTTGATTGTGTAAGTTTGGACACCACTGTTATAAAGCAAGCAATTTCCAATTTTTCTTCAACTCTTTTATTGATTTTCTTCATTTGTAAGCATCCCAAATTGAACTGAACAAAATTGTACTCACTTTTTATTCACTCACTCAAGCAATTTGTAACAATCCCCCCCACACACACTACCGTATAACATTCATCAGATTTAACTCTCTTTAAAACAGACCTTGAAAGAATCCCTCATTTTGTTCATTTACATGTTTTTTATTTCAACAAATTCTTTGTAAATTGTATTTTAGTTTAAAACAAAACCAACAACCACATGTAAATTGTAGAAACAGTAAAAACTCACAGAAAGTAAGCAAAAAGACATTCCACAAAATATATAGACAGTAGATTTGGGTCATAAAGCTTTTATATTGTAATGAAACACTGGGTCTTATGCACATAAATGTCTAAAAAAAAAAAATTGAAGTATATTATTAAGATTTTTTGGGTAATTCAAAATTGAAGTACCATAACGAGTTTACAATTATAATTTTCAATACAAGTTTCTAGCAAGGCTGCAAACAGAGGTTCAGAACCGAACACCTTCAAAACTTAAGAACTCCTGAACCCTTTCAAAACGACACTTACCCAATGAACCCTTACCTAAGCTAAACAGTTTGGAAAAGGGTTCGGATTAGCAAGTGACTTCCCTCATATTTATAAGAACTTATAAGAACTGCAATTCAAACAATTGGCGCCTGTGTTAACTGCGTAGTGAGAATTTCAACCACTAACAACAGAAGGGCCGATACGGGTCACGCACACACATACAAAGCTTCTATGCTACAGTCTGACTTGATTCCCAAGCGATCTTATCAGTTCTGGCATAAGGTAGCGTCTGCAAACTCATTGAAGTTGGGCAAAAGATCACTGATGATCAAACTGGGGTAGTTTGTGAAATAGCTATACGATCAACCAGCTTCCTTTGTGGTGTTGTGCGTGTCTTGTTTTAGAAATGTTATGATGAAATAAATCTTAAATCATAACTTATAGACCTAGAGCCCGCTAAAAAGTTCTATGATTAGAACTTAAATAGTTTTCTAAGCATTTTTTGGGAAATTTACTCTATAACTCGTATCCATTCAGTACGGCTCAGTACTGAATCAGAGCTGAATCAGCCCTGATTTGGAAGGGCTGGTACTGAAATCATGGCTGCCTTTACATGAATTTAACACAGATAGGGCCTACTACGTCATGACCTTCTCTTCTTTCAGGCATGATTTTAGTACTGAACTCATGGGTTAGTTAGTACTGAAATCAGTCATGAATTGGAGCAATTCCTACTTCTCAGGTCTGAATCAGAACTGACAAATTCAGTACAAAGTCGTTGAACTGCCGGGATATTACAAGTTCCACAGTCAAAGAGGTCAATTATAAATAAATAAAACCAAATTAGTGCCGAGCCTTTTTTTACCCAAGGCTGCAAATCCGTTGAAATTTTGATCAAGGTTAAGGGGCGCACGCACACATGTGACTGAAAGATGAACTGACAGCTGAGCATGATATTTTACTATATCAGTAAGCTGAAATAAACCAACATGTTTGATTGATTCCGAAAAGCAGAGCTTACAACTGAGTTTAGAGATCAATCTAACGATTGTTGTGCACACTAGCATGCACGCAGCTTAGTTATATGTCTGAATCAGCCTTAAGTTCTGCCGGCAGTTCATCTTTCAGCCGCATGTGTGAGTGCGCCCTTAGTCTGAAGGTTATAAAGGAGGAAAAATATGGTTTATATATATTTCACACCTTCGTAATAATCACTCATCGCGTGACTATTGGGTGATTATCGCGTAACACATTGAAGTTGAACTCCAGGACCAACTGACGAAACGGCAAACTGCGAGAGTTTTTGATTTCGCGTTTATCTCCTTACCAAGCTTAAATCCAGAAACAGCTTGAAAAATACTATCGGCGTAAAACGGTTTACTAGCACAACAAATGCAGCAAGTTCAGGAAATCGGTGATAAAATCCATGAAATGAAGCGATCCATACACTGTAAATACATATTTTGTTATTGCAGCTGTCTGCTTGTGCGTGAAACAAGTCTCGCTCTCACTCACTGCACTTGTTGCGCCGTCTGCATGTGCCACAAGTTGGCGCTAGCGCCGGTACGTATGGATTTTGTTGTTGTGACTCACTAAGAAGCGAAGCAATTGCACTGGTTGAGCCCTCTGCACGCATGATTTTGTTGATGTAACTCCGTGTGCGACTGAAAGGCGCCAGTTGCTCATAAATTACTCTTGTAGCAATGGAAGCAAAGACAACCACCGCTGCTTTAAAGCAATGTAATGTAAAATTGGCTCAACAGCAAACCCATAGAGGGGCCAGGCCAGGCTTCTCTCAATCTCTTGGCGTGTGTGCTTATAATTTGCTTTAAAGCAATGGCGGAGCGGAAATATAAACATAAACTTAAAAGTGAAAGTTTACCGAAACAAAATTTATGATGTAGGGGATCAGCTGCCCCTACATAACGCCATCGCCTTGAGCCAGATGCTTTGCGGGACGGGCAACAACTAAACCAAGGGTGCCCAAGCCCATTTCTCTAGCCACGCATTTGTTGTTGTGTTACGCAAAACGTATAGCAGGCGCGTATGTGGCCTTTACGCATGCCTTATGGCAGGGTTTCCCAAGAAGAGAGTACAGAAAATGTGTGTGAAGTGACCGCCGAGGAAAGTATTTTCTTGTAATGTTGAGTGCGACTGACTTTCAGACATTCAGTGAGGAATGACTTCGGCCAGCATTCGGCTTTTATACATATGAAATACCGAATGTGTTCGGCCTCCAGGGGCTATTGCTGGGGAACTCTTCCTTATGGGCTCTCTCCTATGTCTCTGTCAAACTCGAATCAACAACAATATTGGCGTAGTGAGCGTAGGTAAGCGCTTGGACTCGCTCGCAGTGGCCCAACGCTTTTCACACACACACACACACAAACAAAAATCGGGTTTCTCTTGCCATTTCTTGTAGTTGTTGTTGCTCATTCTGGGCAACCTTGAACTAAACCTTCGCTCGGGGAGAGAAAGTGTAGTGTGAACACATCTGAAGTTGTTGCAGCTTTACGTACGCAAGAGGCTTGGAAAACCCTGGATTAAATGATTGTTTGACTTGGTTTTTGTTCGAGATGTGTAAATATTTGAAAGCACAGGTCGCAAAAATCGGTACCCCGTTTGCCTTTGTCAGAAAATAACATTTTACGCCCGGCATCTTATGAATCTTTTTCTTCTAGTTCCAAACCCGAGTGGGAAATAGGGCATCAACTACTCCTCTCCAGTGAACTCTGTTGTTAGCCGTCGCTTTGAGTTCTATCCAACTTTTACCGATGCTTTCCGTCTTCTAACCGACAGTCCTCCTTCAAGTTTCTTTGGGTCTGCCTGACTCCATTGAACACATTGAAAAGAGGTACAAAAACAACCTTTAACAGCGGTCACTGCTTCTCTTTGGAAAGAGTAGAGAACACACATTTTCCTGTTTTTTCTTCTTCTCAAGTCTGGCTGGGTCTCTTAGGCAAAATTCACGCATTCAAAAGGTCTTCTTCGTATGTATGCAGCGGTGTGTAATGCTCGGTTAACAATATGAATGTATGCGACAAACTATATGCGTTCTCTTTCACACTCTCTCTCTCTCTGCTTATGCTTAATTCTAAAATTTTTTCATTTCGGTCATCGAAAAACACACATTTTATGACCGACTGACTGACATGGGCCTGTTATTCGATTGCAGGCAGCGCGATCAGTGCTGTGTGTTCAACCACAGCCACACACGTTTGAGGGAAGCCCGAGCCCGTTTTTTCTTTGGTTTTTCGTTCACTGACGTGAGCAGAGCGAACTGAAAATATGGTTGAGAGTTGTTTATGAGCTATATTTGAAAGACTCGGTTCATGGTCCTTTGGGCTTCGGTTTGCAGCCTTGTTTTTACCGATTATAGCGGGGGGGAAATACTTAAACGAACCAAAATCAAGCTAAGAAACTGGTCCGCGAAATGAACTATAGACTTCATAAATGCTTCGAACCCCCGGACCAAATTTCTGAATTTTATAGTCTAGGTTTTAAGTTGATTAATTTAACTTAACCAGTGTTTAAGTTGCTTCTGAAGAATTAGCAAAAGTTACAAAATTTTTGATTTTCACAGCTTCGAATTCTGAACTCTTGCTTCAGCTTCTGCTTTTGATGAAAACCAAAGTCGCAGCCAAATGAAAAGCAAAAAACGATTATTGAGAAAAATAAAAGCAGCAGCAGCAGACGTCGCTTTATGATTTTGATTTTGGTTTTGCTGATGATTTTGCCACGTTATTTTCTTGGAATTTACCAGACCACCAAAATTTAACGGAACGCAGCAACAACATTTGTTTTTACTTTTCAGCGAGCTGTTGTTGTTACCTTCAACCTAGCCGAGCCGACTCAGGCCAAAAGCAAAATGCAAAAGCAGAAAAGAGATGCGCCACACAAAGATTACGCCACTGAACAAAAGCAAAATCAAAATGAAAATCAGAAATGATGAGGCGCGACGAGTGCTCCTGCTGTTTACTTTTTCTCAATAATAATTTTTTGCTTTTGATTTAGCTGCGGGTTCTGTTTGTATCTTCTTAACTTCAAAAACTCGTACCAAACACTTGAATTGTTTTTCCAACTAAAAAAACAACATAAAAAAAATTATAATTCTGTAGAAATTTATAATTACTCCAAAAATTGTAAGTTTAAGCACCCATACAAATGTAATTACTCAAAGATAATTAGAAGACACCATGTAAGTGCTTTAAGACCCAACTCTAATAGAGAGAGAGAGAGAGAGAGAGAGATAGCCACATTCCACAAAACTAACAAGTATTTCTAAACAAAACACAATTAAAAACAAAAACAAAGTATTTTATGTACTTAAAACTATGTATTTATTGCTGAAATGCATAATAGAATGAACGAAAAAAAAAACAAGAAAGAAAGAAACAAACAAACAACAGCAATAACAGTTACTAAGATCTGCAATCTGCACATTTCTATATATATATATAAACTTATATATTCTATATATTTAATCACTACCATTAAGTTTAAGTCTATCATATTAAACACATACACACATATAGTAGAGGAAAGTTCATTGATTTTGGCCGCCCAGCTGAGATTTCACCAAATGAGAATTATACGAATATATAGAGGAGCTAAACATCAAACAGATGAAACTTATACAAAATGACAACCATTGAACGCCTGGGCTGAAAACACACACATCTTTGACGGTTATCGATAGAAGTTCAGCGCATAACTTAACTTAGAGGAACTTTAATCATCGAACCAAGATCGACTGCTTATAACAAAAGTCTGTTAATTTCTCCATATTCCGTCGTGCTTCTACATTCTCCTCCGACTTTAATAAGCAACGTATTTTCCTGTGCCCTATGCGAAATTATTGAACCCCAGTGCTGAAAACACACACATCTTTGACGGTTATCGATAGGAAATTGCTTCGATATGCAGTATTACAACCTTGAATCATCGAACCAAGGCCAACTCTGTATTACAAAAGTTTGCTATTTTTATACCCTTGCAAAGGGTATTATAATTTTGCCCAGAAGTTTGCAACGCATAGATATATTCATTTCCGATCCCATAAACTTTATATATTCTTAATCAGGGCGACGAGCTGATCAAGATTGAGCTTTGTCCGTCCGTCTGTCTGTCTGCTATGAGGCTATCGTGATGAAATTTTGCACAGAGTTTTTTTTTTACTGCACGCTGCTAATATATCGGAAACAACCGGATTGGATGACCATATCTTATAGCTGCCATAGGAACCATTGGTCAAAAAATGGGTCTTAGTGAGAAAAACTTGTCTATTATTAATATTTTATGCTTTCAAACATGTTTGCAAACTTTTGTCAAAATCGGATGACTATATCTTAAAGCTGCCATAGGACCGATCGATCGGAAAATGGGTCTTAGTGAGAAAAACTTTTTTGTTTTCAATGTTAGCGTCCCCAAACTCACTCATTATTAATATTATATGCTTTCAAACATATTTGCAAACTTTGGTCAAAATCGGATGACTATATCTTATAGCTACCATAGGAACCATCGGACGGAAAATGGGTCTTAGTGAAATTTTTTTTTTTGTTTTCAAGTAAATCGTTCTTAAAGTCGGTGATTCTTAATATTAAGCGTTTTTAAACTAATTTGAAAAGGTTGATCGACATCGGGTGACTATTTCTTATGGTTTCCATAGGACCGATCGGTCAAAAAATGGCTCTTAGTGAGAAAAACTTTTTTGTTTTCAATGTTAGCGTCCCCAAACTCATTCATTATTAATATTATATGCTTTCAAACATATTTGCAAACTTTGGTCAAAATCGGATGACTATATCTTATAGCTGTCATAGGAACCATCGTTCAGAAAATGGGTCTTAGTGAAAAAAACTTTTTTGTTTTCAATGCTAGCGTCCCCAAACTCGTCCATTATTAATATTATATGCTTTCAAACATATTTGCAAATTTTGGTCAAAATCGGATGACTATAGCTTATAGCTGCCATAGGACCGATCGATCGGAAAATGGGTCTTAGTGAGAAAAACTTTTTTGTTTTCAATTTTATCGTTCTTAAACTTGGTGATTGATAATTTGATATGTTTTCAAAAAGATTCGCGAAATTTGGTCGAAATCAGATGTTCATCTGACGGAAAATGGATTTTAGTTACAAAAGTTTTTGATTTTTATCTAAGCGTTCTTAAACTCTGTCATTATAAAAACTTCGGTACAGACGAAGTTAGCTTGGCCTTCTCGTTATATTGGTGTTTTTGCCGTGAAGAGATAAGTTCAGGTCATTTACCATTTCGGTTAGGTCGCATAAAAACGCCAAGTCCAGTTGAAATTCCTTATCTTCCAATGCAATGACAAACTCATCGGTAGTAGTCGGTGTTGGTGACGATTTAAAAAATAATACAATTTCTTGTCTTAAATTAAAAAAAACACTCCAAACTCTTTCCGCGACTGAGCCATCGCACTTCTGTATGCAGCAAAAGATCTCCGTAGTCTGCATGCATATCTTCTAAAAAAACTCTTAAATTTTCGGTGGGTCAGTGCATTGTGTCCGCCTTCTATTTTATTTATAATTTTAATTGCCGTGTCCATAACGTTTTTCATTTTTATTTCCTTTGCGAAAAGTGCTTGCTGGTGAATAATGCAATGGAATGTTGGACAAGACAGACCGTTTTTTCGCATTATTCCCACGAGACCATTATTATTTCCTCTCATTACTTTTGCACCATCTGTGCGCATCATAGCGCTCATTTTTTCTTTATTCACAATTGAAAAGACACTTTTCCTGTTACATTGCCGTGCAAAGAAACAACATCAAAAACTTCTTCAAAGCAGTTTAAATTAGCATCAACTGTTTTAACACAAATTATTAACTGGCAAATGTTATTTGATGTCGGTACTCTCGTCTAGCGATATCGAAAAAGGCGCTTTCTTGCTTCGGAATAAATAAAGCGGCCTATATCTTCGGTTCTGCGTACAAGAGTATTACGTGATATGGGAATACTTTTACAAATTTCAACGGCTCTCTGGCACTGCTCTCCAAAACACTGTAACACATCTGTCATAAAAAATGTTCCATCACTAAATGGGCGACATTGTCTGGCCAGACCTAAAGCAACTGTATAAGATGCTAAGTTTAGCGAAGTTTTATCAATTTTATTGTTGTCAGGTTGGATGAATTCTTCCTTAAAAAATGTCTTGCCTGCATCTCTAAAATTTTTAAATCTCTCTTCCTCCCCTTTATTTCATTATAAAAACCCCCTTGGCAAAGTTGGTAGTACCTTTTAATAACATCAAAGGTAAAGCGTAATGCAACGTAATGGCACAATAAACATTGAGCGTTACCATCCATATTCTCAATGAAAAATAATTCATTTTCCCAATTGAGATCAAACATTGTACAAATCATGCGCTTTACGGTCTTTCCTCATTGAATGCAGCATAGCGAATGATTGCGCGTTTGACTTTTGAGCTTTAGCCGAACACATGAGTCGTGAGAGCAAATGCAGCCGAACACGCGCATCGTACGAGAACAAGCTGTCGAGCGTTCTATTTATAGAATACACATATTCTCTCTCTCTATATATATGTGTCGGCTGCGACGCCGGCAGATTTTGGCTTGCCAACCATGCGTGGCTGCCTTTTCAAATTTTGGACATCGCTGCTCTAAACAATCGTCGTTGAGCCAAACGAACAATCAGCCGAACTGATTGGAATGAAGTCGAACATGATTATAATCGGAGTGCCAACAATTGGTTCAAATAAAACTCTGCTGCGAACATGTTGAGTATGCAAGTTTGATGAATAGAGCTCGAAGCCTGTTCATTCTTGTATTGAATAATGTGTGATCGTTTTGCAATCGAACGAAGCCGTTCTCTGGCAATCACACAACCTTTCGCCATACACCTAGAACAGGTGAACAAGAACAACTGAACAAATGAGCAATTTGAGTAAGTTGACTCACTCACTGTTTAATGAAAAGAACAACCTTTACCCAACACTACATGACACCCACTCTATTTTTCTGTGTGGTATACGGTTTCGGTTTGATTCCGTGCTAAATACAACAGCTTTACCTACAGTTTATTGTCGATTTCGAAGTGTAAAGTTGATAAAGAAAGCATTATCTAATGGAAACGAATGTATAAAAGTTTAAAACTTGTACTTAAATGTACCCAAAAGCAGAATCACAACACTTAAGGTAACAATAAAAGCCTCGCTCTTAATGAAAATTATAAAGTAAACTATTTTTCTTAATTTTGGTTCTTTTTGCTTCAAAAATGAGTATGGATTTTCGTCGAAAACCAAGAACAACAAGTCTATATAATGTTTATAATCAGGGGTGTCCTGGAAATCTCTAGAGTTTTCGAATAAACCAGACATGCCCAAAAGCAGCATACGGCAGAGCACTCATATCAATATTCACGAAGAAAAGCACCAATACCAATATGAAAATAACAACAAAATCACATGAGATTGTCGTTGGTCAGTTTGCTTGCGCGCGCAAACACCAATCAAAGAAGAGAACAAAACCGGTTTCGAACCGAAATCGTTTGCATGTGTGTCGTTTTGTATACATCGCGCCCTGCATGTATACGATCATTCATTTCATATCTTGGGTGCAATTACAAAAACAAAACGTACCCAAAGAGCATGTGGCTGGGCATCGCTGGTATAAACGATTGCACTTCGAACTTAACTTGGAGTACTTTATTTGTAAAGTGAAAAGAATAAGACCGGCTACTAGATCATATGGAAGGGAAACCGTACGCATTAAATCTTTTTGGCTTTGAGCAGGCGGTTTCAAATCTCTCAACTTTCGTCATCTAATCTAGTAGCCCGGCTTATTTGTGCCCCTTTACATACGAAAACCCTTTATACGAAAACCTCTAGAGATTTCTGGGACACACCCAAATAAGTGTTAGTTATGTCAAATGATTATGTTTGAATCTAATTAACGTAGAGATCCCAGAAGAATTTGTCTTAAGAAAAAATGTCTCATCTAGTTATTATATGGTCTTTGGTTTAAACCAGCGGTGGGCACGCAATTGCCTCGCTTCGAAGTGTGTTACAATAACAATGTTCATGCGTATCGGCACGTGTGTAACTCCCAAAACTCAAATTTTGTGCCCACCGCTGGTTTAGACTCCTTGGTCAAAGCTAATCGATGAACTAACCTCGTCAACGACTGAATCTGAATACATTTTGCTATATGAATGTAAGTTAAACCCAAACACACACAAACTCACACACACATATGAATGTTTAATTTGTAAATATGTAATTCCAATTTGCAATATAACAAAAAACAGAGAAAATGGCAGCAAACAAAACCCCCCATAGGCAACTCTACTTTACTTACATTAATAAATCATTTAAAATTTAAGCAAAGGCTCACATTTAGCACAATTGACAGCGGCCTAAATAAATATATATGTTTAATTTTTAATTTTTTTTTTTTTTGTTCTTTCTGTATTTCGTTTACTCATTTGATTTAAGAATTAATTAAGCACACACACCCCCCGCTCCACCTCGTTTTGATAAGAGTTGCATTGTCATTGTTTAGCATAACAAACAAAAATTGTGAAATAGTTAAAACAAAACACAATCGTAACAAAAGTGCGCTTCCGTAAGCTATAAAACAGACAGACAGCAAAACTTACAAGCCCCAAAAGCAAACTTCCAAAACACACATTACATACATACATACATAAACCAAGCATACAAACGAAATATATAGATATATATATATTATATATGGATTATATTTGATAAGCGTCGTCTTCTAAACACATGTAAATTAAATTAAATTAAACTAAATAAAAAACTACAATTTTATTTATACTAGAAATTGCAAGTTTTTGTTGTTGTTTTTGTTTTTAGCCCTAGAATGTGAGCCAAAATCCGGCTCGAAGGACCAAAATGTTACGAATCCACGATACCGAGCCGTCCACATCAAATGAATACGCAACAGAGAACTGCAAAACGTACCAAAAACGTATACGCATACGTATAGTTTCAAATGCGTCAATGCTTCAATGCGTATCCAGTCAAAAAACGTATGCGTACTTCAATACGCATTTTTAAAAAAGTACGTATACGTATACTTCATAGTGCGTATGCGTATTTCAACTGACGTATACTTCAAAAGTACGCACACTACGTTTAAATATTTGAGGCATACGCACACTACGCTTAATTTCTGTACGTATACGCAAATCACATGCGTATACGCACTTTTTATTCAAAATTTATAAAAGCCGGACAAATTCTCCCCATTACATACTTTTGCATAAACTCAATAAGTATAAAAATATAAACGAACCTTGGTCAAGACAAGATTACCCAAATATCTCTGGAGCAAAATCTTGTAAACTTGTGCAATTTGCCGCTGCCATAATAATGGATGTTGTAGCCAAACTTATTTAACATGCTATAATAATTTGGCAATTTTTCTCATTTTGATATTAATATTGCATATTTTTTTTTTGATAAAACTTTTGCTATCTTAAATCTGTCTGAGGGTACACAGGATAAAAAAAGAATGCATACGAAACCAAAAAAAAAACCATGTGATTGCAATTAACTGTAAGTATTGTTTTGCATTATAATATAAAACACATAAATAAAATTATTGAAAAATGTAGCGTGCGTCACAAAGGATTTACGTTCATTGATAAAAACCGACAAAATATTTTTGCAGCAAATTTTTTTTTTAGGATCCTCTAACATTCCATCACAAAATGAAATTAGACCGCGCGGTCTAGTTCGTCAATGTATGTTGTTTGAACGGATTGTGGATAGATACTTTTAAACTCATTTCCACACCCGCCGTAGACAACATTTTTTTTCAAAAAATCGCGCGATAAATAAAAAGATAAAATAATGCCGCGCGGTCTAATTTCATTTTGTGATGGCGTTCTAAATTCATTTTGAAAAATGAAATAAGTCCGCGCGGTCTAATTTCATTTGATGGTCGCGGCCTACATTCATTTTGCAGAATGAAATTAGACCGCCATGCAAAATGCACCACGGCCTAAATTCACACGATCTAATTTCACAGAGCCTTTCGCAAAATTGAAAGTACACTTCAATCTCACTAAACACAGTGTATAAGTTGAAGGTATATCTTTGAACAACAAAAATATGTTTATATTTTAATCCAAAAACGAGTACGAAAGTTGCCCATATAAAACTAATAGCAATAATAATAGTAATAAAATATTGTCGAGATTACTGTTCGCGCAAATACCAAGGATAATTTTTGGCTAAAATAAACACATAACAAAATTAAACTAACTAACTAAGTATATTGCGAAGTAAAACCAAAAAAATTTAACAAAGTAACTTAGATTTCCTATAGAAAGTACGCATAAATGAAGTAAAAATTAAGCATTTTGAAAATGCCTACTGCTCAGTTTGAGTACGTATTTAGTGCGTGCTTTTCATAGTGCTTCAGCGTACGTGTGCGTATTTCAACTTTTGCTTTTACGTACTACGCATACTCAGTTTTTTTCTGATGCGTAGTGTGCGTATACGTAGCCTACTATTTCAAATGCGTATGCGTACATATGCGTATTTTAAAAAATGCGTAGTACGCATTAATGATTGATATCTGATACGCAATAAAGTTTATTCTTAAAAATCCCATCTTATATACTAACATCTGTGCTTATCACCTACTCCACTCAGCCGCTGTGCGAGGATTGAGATTCGAGAGTCTATTTTTAACATTCCGCTCAACGATAACCTGGAGGGCTGGGCGTGGTTTCATTCGAAAGGTGTTGTCTTAAAGTTTTGTTACCTCCCAGTCAGGCGTGATAATGCGGTAGAGCAACGTGCAAAGAGCATTTGCCGTAGAGGCCTATTTATCCAACGGTCGCTCAGTGATCGCAACGCAGCGGGCCTTCCGAAATCATTTTCATCTCGCGCCCTTGGGCCCCTGTTCCAGACGGGAAATCAATTGTTGGTTGGGTCAACTGTTTTCGTGTAACCGGTACCCTGTTGGCGCCCGGCCCATCAGATCACCAGAAAACGTCGAGGCTGTGAGACAATCAATGCTCCAATCACCGCAGCGTTTTGCTGCGGCCCTTGGATTGTCTGTGCGTACTGTAAGGCGAATTCTTCACGATGACTTTCATCTTCATCCGTACAATTTGGCCATGACACAGGAACTTTCAGAACGCGGCTTTAATTCTCGAAGAAATGGATGTGAAGCGTTTCTTGAAAACGTCCCTAAGGATGCAATTGTGTTTTTCAGTGATGAAGCTCACTTTCACCTGACCGGATGTGTCAATAAACAAAACATGCTATACTGGGCTGAGACAAACCCCCCGACAACTCCATCAGAGGCCTTTGCACTCGCCAAAGGTCACAGTTTGGTTGCGCTGCGTTGCGATCACTGAGCGACCGTTGGATAAATAGGCCTCTACGGCAAATGGTCTTTGCACGTTGCTCCACCGCATGATCACGCCTGCTTAAACACAGGGCTTTTCGAGGCCTATTTTGGACATTGAGAAATCGAAGCCTTCTTTAATATAGAATCCACATATGGCGGATCTGTAATACTAATATCAATTTTCCACTGCCGGTAAACTGGCTGGCGACTTTGGAACAAAAACTCTACGAAACCATTCATACAATCCCTCAACCCTCTCTAGGATAAACAAGTATGAAAGTCGATCAAGCACTACTCTAATATATCTCACCTGTCAGTAACTTATGAAGGAAAAGCACACTAAGATAGGTAGGTAGCTCCGGCTGGCCCCATGTAGGGGGCCACACATAGACCTTAGTAGGTCCTTAGTGAAGCCGGGTGCTTTTTTGGTTACCATTAGAAGTCCAGGAGGATCTTTGACGTTTTGGCAAATGCCAATAGTTGTTAGGGGACCAGATTTCAAATTCATAGCTTGAATA
The DNA here is from genome assembly GCA_037044535.1 of Lordiphosa magnipectinata. Lineage (NCBI taxonomy): Eukaryota > Metazoa > Arthropoda > Insecta > Diptera > Drosophilidae > Lordiphosa > Lordiphosa magnipectinata. Next base: position 100,436 of record JBAMBO010001281.1, read on the forward strand.
ACTTCTGAGATATGGCTCTGAACCACTTTTTAACACTTTTCAACCGCTTTTGAAACTGTTCACAGGCTCGAGACATAGCCTATGATTCCTACCTCATCGGCATTAACATACTGTAAACATTTCGTGAAGATCGGTTTGGCGATTTAGTCGCCTATAAGGAACAAACATGCAAACATACATTCACTTTTATATATATGAATAGATTAACCAAAATCCAGACGTAATGGACCATTTCACAAACAAGATTCGTGTTCAGTAGACTGGTCCAGATTTAAGAAATTCTGGAAATTTTAAAATCTCCCGACGTATTCTGAAAGTTTTCCAATATTTTCCCGCATATTTGTTGTGAAAAAGCCCAAGAGGTCCCAAGAGGCCTCTGAAGTTCGTAAAGGCTTAAATGGTAGAAAGCTGAAATTTTGCACAGATGCCTCATGTAGGGGCCACACATAAGCCTTACGGTCCTTAGTGAGGCCGAGAAATCCAAGAGGAGAGGATCTCTTCTAGAGAAGTGAAACTTGGAGAGTGTAGAGGTTTTAATCTT
>JBAMBO010001282.1:0-78405 GCA_037044535.1 Lordiphosa magnipectinata
GACAGTGACTACCAAAAGGACCCAAAAGTCGCTTTTATAAGCTTAGCTTAAGAATTGGAGTTAGTAATGGCGATTTGCTGGGATGTTTTGCGAGTTTACCTTATCTGACGATTCCGAACAACTTATTTTCCAGCCAAATTTGAAAAAAATTGTGGACAGTGACTACCAAAAGGACCCAAAAGCCGCGTTTATAAGCTTAGCTTGAGAATTGGAGTTAGCAATGGCGATTTGCTGGGATGTTTTGCGAGTTTACCTTATCTTACGATTCCGAAGAACTTATTTTCCAGCCAAATTTGAGAAAAATTGTGGACAGTGACTACCAAAAGGACCCAAAAGCCGCTTTTATAAGCTTAGCTTGAGAATTGGAGTTAGCAATGGCGATTTGCTGGGATGTTTTGCGAGTTTACCTTATCTGACGATTCCGAACAACTTATTTTCTAGCCAAATTTGAGAAAAATTGTGGACAGTGACCACCAAAAGGACCCAAAAGTCGCTTTTATAAGCTTAGCTTAAGAATTGGAGTTAGCAATGGCGATTTGCTGGGATGTTTTGCGCGTTTACCTTATCTGACGATTCCGAACAACTTATTTTCCAGCCAAATTTGAAAAAAATTGTGGACAGTGACTACCAAAAGGACCCAAAAGCCGCTTTTATAAGCTTAGCTTAAGAATTGGAGTTAGCAATGGCGATTTGCTGGAATTTTTTGCGAGTTTACTGTATCTTACGATTCCGCAGAAACTATTTTCCGGGACAGATTTGAGTAAAATTATGGACAGTGACTGCCAGCAGGCACCAAAAGCCTCTAAACTTACCATTTGTGTTGTTAACCTTTAAAATTTTCCATATTTCCACTCAAAATCCAAGCCTTTTTTAAGGTTTTTTAATAATTTAATAGTCGAAGCAAAAAAAAAAAATGTACAATAAAAAATTCAATTGATTTTTGTTCTCTATAGAATCATGTATATATATGTATATATATAAAGTACTTATATAATTGCGTCTCTTAAGTCGGCTCCATGATAATCAAGCATATATATAGTTAAAAAATTGATACACAAAAAAAAATATTCCCATTTATCAAAAATAAATATAAATGTCTAAAGAAATACCACAACGAGATAGTCAAATCCTCGTTGATGGCAAATCGTAGATCAAGTGCACTTTGGACATGGACAAACTATGGCTAAGAGGCTAAGCGACTTAATGGCTAACATGTAGAATATGTGTGTGTGCGAACTCAGTTAAACTCGGGCTTGGGGAAATAGTCGGGCACAAAGATGTGTATTATAATGCCCGTGGTCATGAGGGCAAAATAGAAAATGACGGCCACCCACCAGAGTATACGCTCCCAGCGTCGTACCTCAAGATTGCGTAAGACGCCTATGCCCACCAGCAGGCCAGCTACCGCACCAGACAAGTGGGCCACATAGCCAATTTGATCGTGCTGATCGTTTAGATGACGATACACCGAGGTGCCCAAATCGGTGAAACAAAAGACCAAAAAGGCCAACAGCTGTACAATGGCATACTCCATCTCTGAGTAGTTCTGCAAGGCAAGAGAGAGAGAGAGAGTAAGAGTTATAAGTTTCAATTCCAATTCAAGTCTTACCATTATAATGGTGGCTATATGAGCCGTTATTAATGCATAAACACCTCCCGAGGCTCCAGCCAAAAATATTCTTGGACTTGTCAATGAAGTACCCATAGATCCTGCCAACACACCGGCCAAATACACCAACGCCACACGCCACCAATGATGCACCAATTCCAGGGCAATACCCAAAAAGATTTGTATAATCAGATTCATCATTAGATGCATTATGCCCACATGGACAAACATGTAGCTAACAAAACGCCAGCACTCGTAGCGTTTGTAGGGATTGTAAATGAAGAGCGTGGCCGCCGGTCCATTGGTACTTTCACCCAGTCGATCTGTATGATTGGGATCATCTCTGTGGCAACGAACAACAAATTAGTTTTAATCTCCTTCAAATTCGATTAACAAAACTCACTGAAAATGTATCACATCCACCAGAAACATTATAATCTCTATGATGGAAAAGATAACCATGGTTAGGGGCGGCGGGCAGATGGACATTTGCTTCTCGTAGGCTCCATCGGGTTCATCGCCCTCCAGTGGCTTTGGCGGTGGCACAACGAAACGACAATAGCGGGTCAACAGATTGCGCACCATCCATTTGTGATGCAGCGACATGACATAGAACTCCTCAAAGTCCAGCTGACCATTATTATCCACATCGCTGCGGCGCAGTATCTGTTCGGCAATATAGGCCGGAATGTCACGGCAATAGCCAGTCGAAATGAGGTTCTTCAGTTCACTGGTACTGATCTGGCCATCGCTATCGGAATCATGCTGCAAAATAAGCAAAATGAAAGGATTATGTATGATTATGCGGTTACTATCGATCAACTATTTAATGGAAATAAAGTTTGCATACTTTGAAGGGCATTTATAATGATATTTTTTGTGTAGAGGCAAGGCAGGAGATAACTTTCGACTTTTGGGATTTATTTTTGAATTTGAATTCCTAGAGAGCATTTAAATGACGAATCTATTCCCAGACTTCTGCAAAAGTTTTCAGGACGGGGAAGAGGCAAACAAAAACCACTCGGGTTTGACTTTCTAATGGACGTCGCTGTTCTTGCCGAGACTAGACATTTATAAGGTTTCATCAAATCTTAGATATCTCGTAGTTGGTCTCTTTTTGCATACTGATGCGTCCTAAACTCATTCAGCCATACCTAACCCAACTTAACTAAGCCTAGCGTAACCTAACCTTAACTAACTCTACCTATTCCAACCTAATTTAACGTAGCCTAGACTAACCTAACCTTATCCAATCATATCTAACCTAACGTAACCAAACCTCATTCAACGTAACTTAACCTAACCTTACTTCTTCCAACCTAACCAAACCTAGCCTTATTTTATCTCATCTTTGCTTACCCAACCTAGCCTAGACTATCCTAACATTACCTAGCCCAACCTAGCCTGACCTGACCTTACCTTACCTTACCTTACCTTACCTTACCTTACCTTACCTTACCTTACCTTACCTTACCTTACCTTACCTTACCTTACCTTACCTTACCTTACCTTACCTTACCTTACCTTACCTTACCTTACCTTACCTTACCTTACCTAACCTAACCAAACCTAACCAAACCTAACCAAACCTAACCAAACCTAACCAAACCTAACCAAACCTAACCAAACCTAACCAAACCTAACCAAACCTAACCAAACCTAACCAAACCTAACCAAACCTAACCAAACCTAACCAAACCTAACCAAACCTAACCAAACCTAACCAAACCTAACCAAACCTAACCAAACCTAACCAAACCTAACCAAACCTAACCAAACCTAACCAAACCTAACCAAACCTAACCAAACCTAACCAAACCTAACCAAACCTAACCAAACCTAACCAAACCTAACCAAACCTAACCAAACCTAACCAAACCTAACCAAACCTAACCAAACCTAACCAAACCTAACCAAACCTAACCAAACCTAACCAAACCTAACCAAACCTAACCAAACCTAACCAAACCTAACCAAACCTAACCAAACCTAACCAAACCTAACCAAACCTAACCAAACCTAACCAAACCTAACCAAACCTAACCAAACCTAACCAAACCTAACCAAACCTAACCAAACCTAACCAAACCTAACCAAACCTAACCAAACCTAACCAAACCTAACCAAACCTAACCAAACCTAACCAAACCTAACCAAACCTAACCAAACCTAACCAAACCTAACCAAACCTAACCAAACCCAACCAAACCTAACCAAACCTAACCAAACCTAACCAAACCTAACCAAACCTAACCAAACCTAACCAAACCTAACCAAACCTAACCAAACCTAACCAAACCTAACCAAACCTAACCAAACCTAACCAAACCTAACCAAACCTAACCAAACCTAACCAAACCTAACCAAACCTAACCAAACCTAACCAAACCTAACCAAACCTAACCAAACCTAACCAAACCTAACCAAACCTAACCAAACCTAACCAAACCTAACCAAACCTAACCAAACCTAACCAAACCTAACCAAACCTAACCAAACCTAACCAAACCTAACCAAACCTAACCAAACCTAACCAAACCTAACCAAACCTAACCAAACCTAACCAAACCTAACCAAACCTAACCAAACCTAACCAAACCTAACCAAACCTAACCAAACCTAACCAAACCTAACCAAACCTAACCAAACCTAACCAAACCTAACCAAACCTAACCAAACCTAACCAAACCTAACCAAACCTAACCAAACCTAACCAAACCTAACCAAACCCAACCAAACCTAACCAAACCTAACCAAACCTAACCAAACCTAACCAAACCTAACCAAACCTAACCAAACCTAACCAAACCTAACCAAACCTAACCAAACCTAACCAAACCTAACCAAACCTAACCAAACCTAACCAAACCTAACCAAACCTAACCAAACCTAACCAAACCTAACCAAACCTAACCAAACCTAACCAAACCTAACCAAACCTAACCAAACCTAACCAAACCTAACCAAACCTAACCAAACCTAACCAAACCTAACCAAACCTAACCAAACCTAACCAAACCTAACCAAACCTAACCAAACCTAACCAAACCTAACCAAACCTAACCAAACCTAACCAAACCTAACCAAACCTCATCCAACCTAACTTAACCTAACTTAACCTAACCTAACCAAACCTCATCCAACCTAACCTAACTTAACCTCACCTTAACCTACCTTACCTAACCTAACATAATCTAGCCTAAACTAACATTACCTTACCTTATCTTACAAAACCTAACCTAACCAAACCTCATCCAACCTAAAATAACTTTACCTTACCTAACCTAACCTACTTTTCTTTTCTAATCTTACCTTACATTACAAAACCTAACCTATCCAACCTAACCTTACCTTACTTTATCTCATCTTTTCTTTTTTAACCCAACCTATCCTAATCAAACATCATCTAACCTAACTTTACCTTACCTAATCCAACCTCATCCAACCAAACCTCCAACTTCCAACTTAACTTAACCTAACCATACCTTACCTTATCTAACCTAACCTATTTTTCTTTTCTACTCTTACCAAACCTAACCTTATCCAACCTAACTTCACCTATCCTTACCTTACCTTAACTTACTTTATCTCATCTTTCCTTACCTAACCCAACATAAACTTAGTTTACCACACCCAGCCTAACCTAACATCATTTAACCTAACCTTACCTTATCTAATCCAACCTTACCTAACCCAACGAATTCTAACCTCATCCAACATAGCTTAACCTTACCTTACTTTATCTCAAATTTCCTTACCTAACCTATTATAACCTAACCTAGCCTAACATAGCATCGTCTAACCTATCTTTACATTACCTAATCCAACCTTACCTAACCTAACGTAACCTTACCTCAACCAACCTAACTTAACCCAACCTTACCTAACTTTATCTCATCTATCCTTACCTAACCTAATCTAGCCTAGCCTAACCTAACTTAACCTTACCTTACCTAACCTAACATAATCTAGCCGTACCTTACCTTACCTAACCTAACCACACCTCATCCAAATTAACCCAACTTTACCTAACCTAACCTTACCTTATCCAACCTAACGTAACCTACTTTCTTTTCTAATCTTACCTTACATTACCAAACCTAACCTAACCTCATCTAGCCTAACCAAATCTAACCTCATCCAACCTAACTTCACCTAAGCTAAGCTTACCTTACTTTATCTTATCTTTTCTTTACTAACCCAACATAACCTACCTTACCTAAGCCAACCTTACCTAACCTTGTCTAACCTAACATCATCTTACATAACCTTACCTTATCTAATGCAACCTTATCTAACCTAACAAATTCTAACCTCAACCAACATAGCTTAATCTTATCTAACCTTACTTTATCTCATCCTTCCTTACCTAACCCCAACATAACCTTACCTTACCTAACCTAACTTAGCATCATCTAACCTAACTTCGCCTTACCTAATCCAATTTTACCTTACCTAATCCAACCGAACATAACCGAGTCTTACCTTACCTTACTTTCAGGCCTGTTCCGGTTTTCACTTTCACTTAATTTGCTCGCATTCGATTTGGTTACCTGTTCCGGTTTTCACAATTCGATAGATTTACTCGATTTGAATTCACATTGCAGCATTTTATTTATTTAGAGTCGACAAACAAAGGCTGTCAACAAAAGTATAAATACGTTACAAAAAAAATTTTATGAGCTAAGGAAGCCTATCAAAGAAAATCTAATAAAATTACAAAATAAACTAATAACGACACCGAAACGGTGGGGGTATTTTATTTGCCCGTCCGGCCAGCTATGCCCCTATTCACAGCCGATTGTAGTCAGAGACGCTATTAGAGCTAACAAAAACTTTAATAATAAAGGCAGCATATTGAGCTGAAAAAGTAGTCAAAGGGAACATTTTGGAAATGAAACATTCGAATTGCAAATCGAATGCAAATCGTTCGAATCGTATTTTCATTTGAAATCGAAAAAATATGTGAAAACCGGAACAGACCTGTTTATCTCATCTTTCCTTACCTAACCCAACATAATCTAATCAAACGTAGCCTTATTTAATCTAACTCAACCTTAGCTAAGCTAACCTAACATAAGCTAAGGAAACCTAACCAAAACTAAGCTCGTTAAGCCTAACCTAACATAACCAAAAACAAAGCCAGTTAGGTTTGGGCTCTTTGAACTGAATCGAATCAGGGCATATAAATTAAATAAAACCCAAACGAATTTCGGTATCGGTCAGGGTGTTTAACTGGGTTACAAACATTTATTTTGAAGTGTGCGGCTTATGGTACAGTTCAAGGAACGCTCCAAGTCCTAAACCGAACCGAACTGACTTGGTTTTTTAGAGGTGAATCACACATTGAGTTTGGTTAACTTGTCGAAAACCTTGTATTAAGCGAAATATTTAAAATTCAAAGTAACTTTTTGTTAATTTCGAAAATTTAAACAGCCTTTGTTGAAATCTAGGAACCCCCATAATTTGTATTGAGCCCATGTCTCTTTTAAAGGGTTCGGTTTATGGTTAAGCCTAGTACTGAGGGCGTTCGAATTTTCCTTTCACTTTCTTCAACTTTCTCAAAGCACATGAGGATCAAAGCAAAGCCAAGGTGTTTCTATTATATATAAAATGCTAGAATTTGAGTATTTGCCGGCTCTAGGTCAAGTAAAACACACAAATATGTATGATGTTTTCTAAGATATTTCGGTTGTAATATTACAATTGTAATTGGTAAATTGTTTTTGTAGTGTCCCTGAAGATGGTTGCGAAATATATTGGAAAACATCATACATATTTGTGTGTTTTACTTGACCTAAAGCCGGCAATACTCAAATTCTACAATTTAAAAAAGGTCGCTAACTATTAACTTTAAAAATAATGTGACGAAAGGAAAATTCGAACTCCCTCAGTACTAGGCTTTAACTTTTAATGCCTTTTTGCAGCATTTTTCATAAATTAATATTTTTATTTTTTTTCAAACTCTTTCATAAATTTTCAATGTCTTTCAATGAGCGTATCAGAATTTACAAAGCACATTGCGAAACCTTTTTACTAGAATCAGCTTAAGGGCGCGGAGAAACCAATACAAATGAAGAAAATATTTGTGAAACGGCAGAAACCACAACAAAAAGAAAATCGGTTTTCGTAAGTGCGTGTGAGTGTGTGTGTGTGTGCTCGTGGCTGTCTGATACAGCGAAATCATACGCCGCCAACAACAAAACGACGCATACACATATTGATCGTGTCGTTCGAACTTGCAAGAGAGCATAGAAGAGAAACGGAAGAGTGAAAACATATAAAGTTGCTATGCGTTAGGGCTATACGCGCGGCTATCAATATGTGATAAACAAGAATGAATGCGCGGCGTGCGCATAGGGCCTAGTTTCTTCAGAGCTGCTGTCATCATAGGGCAAGCTGTTGCCTCATTCCAGTCAAGTATACTTATAATTTTGGCTGGTACATACCCAAAAATACTCCCACATTAATCGACTAACGTGTAAGAATGAAATTTTGAAGAGTGTTAAAAGGGTTCCGAGTTCGTGGTCCGGTTTGGAAAGACAAATATTTGGATGGTTCGGTTCGAGAACCTTGTATCCTTTTACAGATTTTCAAAGGTTTTAGCCAGAGTTCCCCCCAGGCATAGCTCCAGCAAATTCACATTCATACGAGCCAAGAGCAACATAAGTGAAGTATCACAAACAAAAAATTAAATCCCAAGCAGGCCACATCCAAAATGCCAGTTGTACCCCACAATTATTCAGGGCAAGAGCTCATTCCTTTACCTACAATCAACTCAGACGGACATAGACACTACTCCCTCCCCCCATAGTAGAGAAGGTAACGAAAGGCGGTGTGCTTTAACCGAAACCAAATTCAAGCCCAGGTTAACAACGCCAATATATTCTCCCAGTCAAATGTCGCAAATCTCGCAAATGACACGCCAGCTGGCCACTTGGTTTGGCCCCACGGAAATATCATGCGATTGCGGTTCAAACGATGAGGATGATGATGATATGTCCGCCGGTCAGGAGTCCTCGGGCATTGTGACAGTCTTGGTGATTTATCTCAGCATGGCGGTTCTATTCCTGTGTGTGCATAGCATTAGCAACCAACTAACAGATCGGGCAAGGGTCAAGCGACGACCAGTGACAAGAGACGACCAGAAGCGACGCCAGTTGCTGTTGTCGGATCCCGATGCATGGAAGGATGTCACGGAAGATAAAGATGCCTTCTACGATGTGGTTACAGATACGGAATAGATCCTTCACCCCCCCACCCCACCCCAACCAACAGCAGTCCAAACAAATTCCTAGTAAACAATTTAGTTACAAAATAAATAGCAAGTTTTAATTCGAAATTTTTTGTTTGTTTGTTTTTTGATGGATTGCAACACAAGTGACTGTCCGTTCACTCCACCAAATGAAGTCAAAACTAGTGGCCTTTTAAGGAGGCGCCACCAAATGTGGGAATGCAACGAGGCTAATCTGAAACAGAAGTTGTAAGCCAGCTGCTGGAATAACTATTGACTCCAGAAGGCTGTCAAGTTTTCATTTCCAGTTTGGATAAATATTGAAATAACAAATTTCTAGAAAATGAAACAAAACCTACAAAAGTTTTGTGGAGTTAGCAAGAAGCAAAAAATGGAAATATACAGACGATATCGATGTCAAATTTAACCAAAATTTAGCACTATTAAGAATTTAATTAATTGTTTACCTTCAAAAAAAGAAAAAAAAGAAAAAGGAAAGCTAACTTTGACTCGACCAAGTTTATATACTGAGAACTCAGCAATAGATGGAGTCACTACTTTGACCATTTGCTTGACAGTTTGTTATATGGCAGGTATGCCATATATTCAACCGATTTTGACCAAACTCCCTAAAACTGTGTGGAAACTGATAATATTCATAGCTGGAAAGTATAAAGACGCTACCATTGAAAACAAAAAAGTTTTTCTCACTAGAACTACTTTTTCGACCGAGAGTTTCTATGGCAGCTATATGCTATAGTTATCCGATTTGAATCAAAAAATGTGTGGTAGCATATAGTATTGACCAATGGCAGCTATACTATATAGTTTTCCGATTTAAATCAAAATTGGCAAAATTGTGTGGTAGCATATAATTTTGGCCAATAACAAATTTAGAAGCGATTGCATGGAAAACCAAAAAGTTTTTCCCACTAAGACTTTTTTTCAGACCCAACTTTTGTATGGCAGCTATACTATATAGTTGTCTGAATTGGATCAAAATTGGCAAAATTGTGTGGTAGCATATAATATTGACCAATAACAAGTTTAGGAGCGATAGCATGGAAAACCAAAAAGTTTTTCCTACTAAGGCTGATGTCAGAGTGCGCGCGAGAAGCGATGCGATAATATTGGGCGAGAACGCGCGATTAACCACTGCAACCTTTTTTTAAAGCAATCGCTCAAAAGGTGTCAGAGTGAGGGCGGAGCGATATGCGAGTGCATGCGATAAAGCGACTGCGATGCGAGAAAGCAGCTTGCAACCTGCTTTCTCGCTTGAACTCGCTCAGATCGCAAGTAATTTTTGTTGCATTCTCAGCTTCTTATTGTAAATCATCAATATGGGTCATTCTTTTTGAAACCGAACGGCTTCAAAATTCATCATTTTGGATTTAAATAAAAAAAATCCGAAATTAGATCTTGACACTCCCACAAAAACTTGATTTTCGGTTTTTTTTTTTTTTTTTGCAAAAAACCGAGATATGATACAGACGCTCGATCTGCGAGAAGTGGACATTTTTGAAAGCCTTGATAAATATAAAGCTTAATTGCCAAGTTTCAATCGCATAGCTTTAAAACGGACTTCGTTTCAAAGCTTTTATTAAGGGCATATTTTTATTTGTTTATAACTTCAAAAATGTATATCTTTTAAGCTATAAAAGTCTAAATCTTTTTGAAAGCACCGTAATTTAAGTTATGTTTAGGGCAATAAAATGTATATTCTTAGAGCCTAAATCATGGTGGTTATCATTGAGAAAAATTATATATAAACCTTAGCAACAATTACTAAATATTATTAAACAATTAAAAAAGTTTTAAAATTTGGATTTTGATAGATACAGTAAAATAATATTCAGCAATATCAACACGAGACCTGTCCGATAAACCAAACCTGAGAAATCCAGTTTTTAAAAAGCCGTTATGTTCCATTTTTTCGCTTTTGCCGGTTTTGGAAATTGTTTAAAAAATTAACAAAAAATTTTTGCAAAACCGAAAATCACGTTTTACAGGGAGGGTCGAGATCTAATTTCGGATTTTTTTTGTATTATTAAATCATGGTAAATTCTGACAGCAAATTATAGTTGATCAATGCAACTCGCTTCGCTCAAAGCTTTCACTATGCCATCTTCTCGCATTGCTCATAGCAAGAAATATTATCGCTTCTCGCGTAGCATCGCTTCTCGCGCGCACTCTGACATCAGCCTTAGATTTGTTTTCAGACCTAACTTTTGTATGGCAGCTATACTATATAGTTGTCCGATTTGAATCAAAATTGGCAAAAATGTGTGGTAGCATGTAATATTGACCAATAACAAGTTCGAAGGCGATAGCGTTGAAAGCAAAATAGTTTTTCCTACTGAGCCTTTTTTTTAGACCTAACTTTTGTATGGCAGCTATACTATATAGTTGTCCGATTTTCATCAAACTTGCTGGAATTATGTGAAAGCATAGAAAACTGATCAATAAGAGGTTTGGGGGCTTTCGCATTGAAAACATTGGTTAACATACGGTTCCGTATCGGTACCTGGATTTTAGTTTCGGTACGTACGTACCGTACGTACCGGTATGTACCAATAAAATAAGATCGGTCATTGGTGTTTTGCCCATCCGATTTCTTAGCGAATTAGAGCCCGGAAATAAACGTTCTATGCTTACTTGCCCTTCTCAATTCTCCACAAAACTTTTTCGAAAGTGGAATTGATACGTAACGATAAACGTTTTGCCTTTTGGCTAGTGAAATAATAAGTAAATTGCAAATTTGGCATTGAAAACAAGAAAGAAAGTCGGTCAAGCCCGACTATAACATACTCTGTACCCTTACACTCGCATTTGCTCAGGAGTCAAACGGCCAGTTAACACCCCGCGCACAACGCGGTGCGCTCTCTAAGTTTCTCTCTCTCTCTCTCTCTCTTTCTCCCTCGCACTAAGATTGCCTGTGTTGAACGGTTAGGGTATGTTGCTGTGGTTGTTGGTGGGGGGGTGGGTGGTGTTAACTGGCCGTTTTTTGCCCATAACTTGAGTATCGTTCATCCGATCTTGATCATTCCTTCAGCAAATCGATAAATAATTTTGTTTACAAGGTACCTCTAGAAGGAACGAACGATCTATCTCCAAAAGTGTAGGAGATATAAAGTTTTTTCCAAATTACGGGGGCGGGAGGGGGCGTGGCAAAAATTGAAAATAAACTTGATCTGCCTGCAAGTATAAGAAATATATGTCCCATACATGTCAAACCTCTATCTCTTACCATCTCTGAGATCTCTTCGTTCATACGGACAGACAGACGGACGGACGGACAGACGGACAGACGGACATGGCTATATCGAATCAGCTGTTGATGCTGATCAAGAATATATATACTTTATAGGGTCGGAAACGATTCCTTGTCCCTGTTACACACTTTTGCACAAACTTAATATACTCTATGTACCTTCGGTACAGAGTATAAAAATATAAGCTAGCCACAAAATGAAAATAAATCAGAATTCTTTGGTCAATTTAAGAGGTTTTGGTATCCTAAAATATTACAGACGGTCTTTGTCTTATTTTCATATAATAAATTTTACAAACACTTTCGATTTCTTAGAGGCTAGCAAAAGCGAAAAGTAAAACGTGATAAATTCGTGTCCATTGTTGGTCAATAGGTCATCAGTCCTATAAATAGGGATAATTTCTTAAAAATTGGAGTTGATTTCGCTTGTGACCTATAATTTAAATGTGATGAAGCCTCGGAAGATACAATTTGACCGATTGTAGTTTGCAATAATTTTAAAATTTAATTTATTAAATTGTTGTTTCTACAAATATTTGCTATTTTGAGCCGTCAATTATCATAACGCGCGATATTTTATGTGTTTGTTATTGTAATAATAAACATCCAAACGAAAATGCTTATCGAATCACTAGTTTATAAAAGTAGTTCAGCAGCAATTTTACGCTTGGAATTCAAAACACGTAAACTAAAACGTTACGGAATTGTTGCGGAATTACTTTTGAAAAGTAAGTGGAATGGAGGACAAGACTGATACATAAAATTGTGGCAACTTTGTCGAGTTTTCTGACCACCATTTACGTACATCTTCTTTATTTTGTTAACGTTTGAAGCCCTGCTTCCCAAGCAGTTCTCCCTCTGCTCGCAAACCTCCGGTTTGCAGGTTCGAACCAAAATTTACCAACGCTTAAGGTTTGGAAATTTGAGGTTCAAGGTTTTTGGGGTGTGTTTTTGGTTTGAACCTTGGTTCGTTGCAAGTTTTACCCAATATATACAAAATTACAATACAATAGGTATACAACTGACGCATAAATACATTGTAAGACTGTAAGATGTTGATTATAATTGACGTGAAATTGGCGCTCGTTTTGCTGGATATGGACTTCCTTCATTGCTAGTGTATAAATCTTCAGTCCGATTGATAATGCTTTCTCGTATGCACTTTAATCAGTATTTCATTTACAAAATTGAGCATCAATTGGTGTTTATTCGCCACACTTGGAACTTTTTTTCACAATAATTTGATCAAAAATGCCTTTGTATTCTTTTGAAGGTGCCGTATTAAATTTGCTGCATGCCCGTCGGTTATATTTAGTTTGCATTTGTGACATTCTGATTTATCAGAGCTTACATTGTATGTAAATTTCGTAAATAAAAATTTGACGTCATTGCTTCACACCTTCTCAGTCAAAACTTTGTTCTGACTTGTGTGTATTCTCTGTGTCTCTTTCTGTTTCGATTCTTCTTTGCGCCCAATTTTTGGCGCGTGGCTAGTGTTGCCAATTTAGTAATTTTCCCCACCAAATATTGACTGTTAAAAATGCTAAAACTTAACAGAGATTATGTTAAAATAGCTAAACAATGTCAAATAATTAGCTAGAATTGCAGGCTCCGGCAAAACTGAATAGATTCCGGCTTTTGCTATATCTGCTGGGAAAAATAACTAACGCATGTGGCACACACTTTTGTTTGTATGCGGCTGACATGTTTCTGCAGTAGCATGCACCGGGTGGGTTAGATTGGCGCATATGTACATACATTTCGCAGTGTTAACATTGAATTTTGTAGTATTTGTAAAAATTGATCATTATTGATGCCATTAAACTGTTTTGGGAAAATACTGAACTGTTAGAACTGTAATGTTTCTTTTCATATAAATACATGTATGAATCGACTTAGCCTCCACTTTCAGTCAATGGAATTGTGTCAGAGCTGCTTTAATCATTAAGTTGTACTTGAACAGAAATGGATAGCACAAGTACTTATCTGTTTAAAGGTTATAATTACATTATAATGAAGGTAATGAAGAAACCGAAACTGTACCGGTACAACGTTTGGGTTCTTTTCGGTCTTTTCGGTTCCAAGAATATCTGTTATCGGATACCGGTATACAAAAAATTAGATATATCGCTTCCGGTTCCGGTTCTGTCTCTGAGTTTTAATCGGTTCTTTTCGGGTATGCGGTTCCGGTTCCGGTTTGATTCCCAGCTTTTAAGTCGATTAACTAATAACACAGTGCTACAAATTTCAAAAAATTGTAATAACCTGGCTATTGGCATAGCATACGCTGTAGAGAAAGTCGCGTATAGCACTTCCTTATACTTGGTTTTCCTCGGGGACCCCCAAAATCTGAAGTTATGGCCCAAAAACCGTTAATTTTTAATTCATTGCATCTGATTTGATGTAACATTGCTAATTCTGATAGCGACGAGAAGATTCTTTTATATTATATTCAATGGCTTTAGAGATTTAACGCGATGGCTGAGAAACGCAGGTTACAGATCTTGTATTTTCAACTTTTTTTTATAAATTCCTACTTTGGCCACCACTGGTTTAACTATTTTATACTATAATGTAGATGTTAGCTGGCTCTAGGTCGAGAAGAAAAACTCAGTGTTTTTGGTTTGTTTCCGATATCTAAGACAGTGAAAAACAAGTTAACGACAAGTACGGCGCTACCTCCTAGAATTTACGGTCTTCCAAAAATTCACAAAGATGGCAATCCACTTCGACCAATTTGCTCATCATTCGGTGCACCTTCCAGTGGACTATGTAGATACATAGCAAAAATATTAAAGAACATCACTGCGGACTCCATTTACAATGTTTAAAATTAGATTGAATTTAAACAACGGACCAATGACGTTCAGATTTCGGAAGAAGAGAAATTAGTCTCATTTGACGTATCATCCCCATAGACTTGGCATTAGAAATCATTAGGAAAAAATGGACAGCAATAGAAGAATACACCAAAATACCGAAGCCACTGTTTATGGAAATGGTTAAATTTTGCATAATGGAAAATAGATATTTGAAGTTCGAGGACCAACTATATACACAATTGAAAGGAATGCCAATAGGTTCCCCAGCATCCCCGGTAATAGCAGACATTGTGATGGAAGAGCTTCTGGACCACCCAATGAAGAAACTTAGGCACCCACCAAGACTGCTAACCAAATATGTTGACGATCTGTTTGCCATTATCAAGGAAACCGAGGTTCATGAGACATTAGAAGCACTAAACTCTTTCCATAGAAATTTAAAATTCACCACCGAGACAGTAATAGATGGAAAACTGCCATATTTAGATTCCACTATCAACAGACATGGATACAAACTTAAAAATAAATGGTACAAGAAACCCACAGCATCAGGACGAATAATAAACTTCTACTCCAAAAACCCAAAAAATATGATAGTAAATACAGCTGCTAGCCGTATTCAAAGGATGCTGAACATAAGCGACGAGATTTACCATAAGGACATCATTTCTGAAATTAAGCTAATACTGACGAATAATGACTTCCCCATGAAGATTATAAAATCATTAATTGGTAGAAACAAGACAAAAAAACCAAAAGACGACAAACAACCAAAATCATATACGTGCCTCACGTACGTGCCGAAACTCTCAGAGCGCTTCGCAAAATCGGAATTTTTCAACAGACACAACATACAAATAGCCCACAAACCCACAAACACAATGAAAAATTTTTACAACAAGACGAAATCCAGAATAGAAAAAGCCGACAAAAGCAATGTTCTATATAAAATACCATGCAATGGAGATTTAGAGAACAGGTGCAATAAACTTTACATTGGAACAACAAAGTCTTAAAACAAGGATTTCACAACATAAATCGGATTACAAGCTCCGACACCAAACGACAAATCAAAAAACAGCACTAGCAACCCACTGTTTGGAGAGCGGACATTCACCGAATTTTGAAGGAACAACAATTTTTTTACATATAATTGACACGCCAACAGACAAGAGACTAAACTACAAAACTGACACTGAAAACTGCGCCCACATATACAGACATCTACTCAATATGCAATAATTTAGTACTGAACTCCACGTCAAGCGGTACAGACGTGTTATAAATTGTATGTAAAAAAATGTTTTTTCAAGTAATGTGATAATAGGTAAATTGTTTTTGTGTGTGTCCCTGAAGACGGATGCCTAGGCGCATTCGAAATATATCGGAAACAAACCAAAAACACTGAGTTTTTCTTCTCGACCTAGAGCCAGCTAACATCTACATTCTAATAATTAGAAAGGTCGCTAACCAACAATTATATTAATAAACTTTAAGGAAAAATCGCATAGTATAAAATAGTTTAACCAGTGGTGGCCAAAGTAGGAATTTGTAACTCGCTAAAAGGTTGAAAATGATTCCTCACATCGAGTGGGCACTGTAAATGCAACAGCCACAACAGCTGCAGCTGCTCGTGTTGCGTGTGAGAATGAATGAATGTGTTAATGTTGTGTTTTGGGCCAGCAGCGTTGCCCTTGGTGAAAGTGGAGAGAATTGTGCAAATGAATCATACAGTTTAACTACATTTCCAGCTTAATCCCCCCACCCTCCCTCCCTCCCTCCAGGTCTAACGTCATAGTTGTCATTCAATTTGACACCTTTGCGTATTTTTGGCAAATTTCTTTTTGCATCCAAAAAAAAAAAAAAAAAAATCAAGAATGAAAAATAAATAACGAAAAATCTTATCGTGAAGTAAAAAAAATAATAAAAACCGGTTATAATTTATTTGTGGCTCACGGGCATTGGTAAGACGTTAGTCACTTGCCCCCAACCAACCAACCGACCGCCTCCCTAGAGCAATTGTTGTTTAGTTTTCATTATCAAGTCCATACGATGTTCTTGACGACTGACTGGGGATGTAAGTAATGGATTTGGTTTGGCATTAACGAGGGCTGACTTTAATGATTCGTTGCAATCTTAAAAACTGTTGAATAAAATGACCTGAATTATGAATTAAAAAGTAACTCTCGTACTTCTCTCTGGTGTTTTCTCTATACGTTCATTGGCCCCTTGGAAATTTCTTGTATGTCATCTCTTCAACTCAACCTGTTTGTTTTGTGGTTTTTTTTTTTTATGTTTACTTCTTCTCAGTTTCTGGAATCTTATCTTGGGCAATTAGCATATGTTATGTTTGATTCTTTGGAAGTTGGCAACAAAGCTACTTTATTGTTCGCCACAGACATTCCAGAGTTTGGCAAAACAAACATTTCAATTTCATGGAATTGCTGCAACTGAAAACTGAAAACTTAAGTACATATAATCTTATCTGGTCTGTGGCCAAACATTTTAAAACGGAGAGCGAGAGAGGAGAGAGGTGGCGTGTCTAATCAACCCAAATCATGGCCCCACCTTATCGTGTATCTAAACAACTCCTTCTAGTTGTCGATTAGTTTATGGTGCGCGAGCAACACAAAACAAAAAAATGTCTAATTTCAGTTAAAAGAACGTTGACATTTTGCCATTTGTTTTGTTTTGTTTTGTTTTGTGCTTTCCATTGTGGTATGTCTTGGCCCATTAGTCATCAGTATGGATCATCATATATGGACATAAAATTGCTCTTTTTTGTTAAAATTTTTTGGGATTTCCCCTGGAAATTATGAAGCATTTATTTGGTTACACTTCTTCACACTCGAAATGTTCAACATTAAATGAATTAACGGCCAACGACAATGTTCTTCTCTCAGCAGTTTCTGCACACACCCATCTCTCTTGAAAAACGAAACTGTGAGAGCGTGTTTAACGCTATTCTCTCAAAGTTTGCTTGCCCTGCTCATTATATTTGTCCCAATTCCAATGAAAAACAAAAAATAGAGGAAAGCTAAATACGGCTGGACCGATGTTTATATACCCTTGCAGCTTATAAAATTTATATAAATTTTGGTTTTAAATGATATTCGTCGAACATTCTTAGCATCTAACAATAGATTGCTTCACTACTTTGACCACTTGCTTGTAAAAAAAATAATGTAAAATTGGCTGAAATAGCCCCTCCAGAAGGGCCAGGGCCAAGTTCTCTCAATTGACCATTTGCTTGCCTGTTTGTTTTAAGACAATTATACAATATATTCATTAGATTTTGACCAAACTTCCCAAAATTATGTGGAAACCGTTAATATTCATAACTGGAATGCTTAAAGACGCTACCATTGAAAACAAAAAACTTTTGCTCAATAGAACTAGTTTTTCGACCGATCGTTCCTATGGCAGCTATATGCTATAGTCGGCCGATTTGGATCAAACTTGCCAGAATTGTGTGGTAGCATATAATATTGATCAATTATGAGTTTGGGAGCCATAGCATTGAAAACAAAAAAGTTTTTCCTACTAAGACTTTTTTTCAGTCCTAGCTTTTGTATGGCAGCTATACTATATAGTTGTCCGATTTGGATCAAAATTGGCAAATTTGTGTGGTACCATATAATATTGGCCAATAACAAGTTTAGGAGCGATAGTTTTTACTACTAAGACTTTTTTTCAGACCTACCTTTTGCATGGCAGGTATACTATATACACCCAGCGCCACAAAAAAAGCCGCACCTCGAAAATTTATGAATTTTTGCCATCACTATGCGGGGATTTCCCTAAATGCCGTTCTATGCTCATATTTTCTTTTGGTTCTCTTAAATATTCTTCACATAGATTCGTCATTTCAAGAGCTCAGTTGTCAAAATAGCTTTTTCTAGAATTTTATTTTGCAAGACACCTTTCAAAGTATGCCTAAAGGAAAGCAGTTCAGTATTCGGGAGAAGGAGAGAATTATTTTATTATCTGAACAAAATGTACCAAATTGTCAAATTGCAACTCAGACAGGTTGTAATGAAAGTTCAGTGCGTCGATTTTTAAAAAAATATCGTGAGACAGGTGAAGTGGAAAGGAAGCAAGAATCGGGAATGAAAAAATTCACCACAGCACGAGAAGATCGTATTATCATGAAAACGAGCCTGCAGGATCGATTTAAAAATGCAGCTGAGATAGCATCTGAGGTACGGCAACAATTTGCAAAGGATGTTTCGACACGAACAATTCAACGTCGTTTAAATGAAGTGGGTTTAATGGCAAGGACACCTGCAAAAAAGCCACTCCTAAATAAAAGAATGAAGGAAAATCGGATAAACTGGGCCAAGGAAAAAAAAAATTGGAGTGATTCCGAATGGCTACGAGTCCTATTTTCGGATGAGTCCAAATTCAATCTCATTGGACCCGATGGCTCTTGCAAGGTGCGCCGTAGAAAGGGCGACCGATATTTGGAAAATGGCTATGTGGGAACCGTTAAGCATTCACTATACATTATGATATGGGGATGCATATCTAAATATAAATCTGAATCAATTTTAATGATTCCAGGGTATGGTGAACGCGGAAAAATATAAAGATATAATTTTAAGTGGAGTTGTGCCTAGCATTGAGGCAATAAGTGAGAAGGAAGAAGATCCTATTTTTCAAGATGATTCTGCACCTTGCCATCGGGCTCGATCTGTAAGTAATTCAGTGAGCTTTTGTTATTAAATCAACTTAATCAATTATTTTGACCTTCTTCTTAACGAAGATAACAATTTTGAAGGAAGAATTGGGCATTAAGTCCCTTAATTGTCCCGGAAACAGCCCTGACCTCAACCCAATAGAGAATGTCTGGGCCCTTATGGCTCCGAAAATGAAAAAAAGGAAGCCTAAAACCATGATAGAATTGAAGGATGTGATAGAAAAAGTATGTTTCGAGGATATCACTGAGGAATATTTAAGCGCTTTGTACAATTCGATGCCCAATAGGGTAAAATGTGTATTTAAAGCAAAAGGGGGTACTACTAAGTACTAATTTAAATGAAACGAGAAGGCCAAGCTAACTTCGTCTGTGCCGAAGTTTTTATACCCTTGCAAATGCAAATGTCACAGTTTAAGAACGCTTACATAAAAATCAAAAAATTTTGTAACTAAAACCTATTTTCCGACAGATAAACGTCTGAAAAAAGTTTTTCTCACTAAGACTCAATTTCCGACCGATCGGCCCTATGGCAGCCTTAAGATATAGTCATCCGATTTCGACCCAATTTTGCGAATCTATTTGAAAGCATATAAAATAAGTCATCAGCGAGTTTAAGGACGCTAACAAAACTAAACAAAAAAATTTTTTACCAAGACTCATGTTCGACCGATCGGTCCTATGGCAACGATAAGATATCGTCACCCGATGTCGATCAACTTTTTCAAATAAGTTTGAAAGCGTTTAATATTAATAATCACCGACCTTAAGAACGATTTACTTAAAAACAAAAAAGTTTTTTTTCATTAAGACCCATTTTCCGACCGATCGGTCCTATGGCAGCTATAAGATATAGTCATCCGATTTTGACCAAAATTTGCAAATCTGTTTGAAAGTATATAATACTATTAATGACCGAGTTTAATCACGTTAACATTGAAAACAAAAAAGTTTTTCTCACTAAAACCCATTTTTCGACCGATGGTTCCAATAGCAGCTATAAGATATAGTGATCCGATCCGGTCGGTTCCGACATATTTGCAGCGTGCAATAAAAAGAAGACTGTGCAAAATTTCAGCTCGATAGCTTTAAAACTGAGAGACTAGTTTGCGTAGAAACAGACGGACAGACAGACAGACAGACGGACAGACAGACAGACGGACAGACAGACGGACGGACAAAGCTCAATGAACTCAGCTCGTCGCCCTGATCAAGAATATATATAGTTTATGGGGTCGGAAATGAATATTTCTATGCGTTGCCAAATTCTGGGCAAAATTATAATACCCTTTGCAAGGGTATAAAAACAAAAAATTAACATTAATTTGATACAAAATATATATTAGATTATAGCAAATTAAGTATACTTTTGGAAAAAAATCATTATTTGTTGAGTATATGCACTATTATAATTATTATAATTGTTTTTCTTAAAGTTTTCATAATTATGAAAAGTCACCAAAATTAATATGGGTCTGGAAAAAAATCCTTTTCTAAAAAACTAAAATTCATAAAAAAAAAATTGCTATGCACTTTTATTTAAAAATTACTCCATTAATCAGTAAAAAAAATAATTGGGCAATTTGGAAAACATTTATAGAAACCCCAAGCAAGAAAACATACAAGTATGTGAATATTTAGACTGTGGCTTTTTTTGTGGCGCTGGGTGTAGTTGTCCAATTTGGATCAAAATTGCTTAAATTCTGTAGTAGCATATAATATTGACCAATAACAGGTTTGAAAGCGATAGCATTTATAACCAAAAAGTTTTTCCCACTAAGACTTTTTTCAGACCTACCTTTTGTATGGCAGCTATACTATATAGTTGTCCGTTTTTCATCAAACTTGGTGGAATTATGTGAAAGCATAGAAAATTGACCAATAAGAGGTTTGGGCGAGTTTGCAATAAATACAAAAAAGTTTTTCTAACTAAAACTACTTTTTCGACCGAGAGTTCCTATGGCAGCTATATGCTATAGTCAGCCGATTTGGATCAAACTTGGCAGAATTGTGTGGTAGCATATAATATTGATCAGTAACAAGTTTGGGAGCGAAAGCATTGAAAACAAAAAGTTTTTCTTACTAAGACTTTTTTTTCAGACCTAACTTTTGTATGGCAGCTTAGTATAGCTCATCGTCATTCGTTAGTATAGCATATCGTCATTCCCTTCTGGTGCACAGTGGGCTGGATGGCCAAAATTTTGGCATAAAGTCGAATTTTTCATGACGAAATTGTTTGATTTTAGCTATATATTATTAAAGAGGATACTTTAAGTACCACAATTCAAAAAACAAAAGGGCTATAAAGTCTGATCTTCGATTTGCTGTTTGTTTGCTGGTTCAGAACTGGCCTAAAATTGATAATACAGCCGTGCGTCTGTTTTCGCTTACGCAAAAATTTTACGATTTCGTCTACAATTTTCAAAAGTTTCAACAAATTTGAGTTGGTAAGTGAAAAGTAAATAAAAAATGTGGCTAGAGATAAGAATTTTTTGATCATTTTAGATTCTTTTTGTGATGCCATAGGGATTAGTCTGCTTTCAAACAGTTTTATATTGACCTAAAACTTTCAAATATTTCACTAGCAGCCAAACTACTTTTGATAACAACAAATAAGTTTACCCAAACAAATGTGTCTGCCTTGTGAAATGAACAAAAAACCAGCTGGGAACAAAAAGTTTGTAAGAATTTGTTTAAACTGCAATTCGCAAAGGTATCCACTCATCCACAAAGTTAATAAATTTGAAATCAATCGAAAATTGCGCCTACTTGTGCAAAACAAATTAACTGTTGTTTATAGCGATGACATTTTATCGATCTGTACCTTTGAGTACCTTTACAGAGTACACAAATTAACACGTTGGAAAAAGGTACAGCGCAGCATATGTAAATAAAAGGTACTAATTGCCAAGTGTTAGGTACATTTGAAAACAAACAAAAATTTGCCAAGTTCTCTTCAGTTTCTTAAAGTTGTTTAAACGAATTTCACATAAAATTGCAATCTTATTATTATTATTATTATTCGCACTTTTTTTTTACCTTGTCAAATATTTCGCGCATTTTACGCCGATCGTCGGGCTCCGGTGAGTTCAACTGATTGAGCGGTATCTCCTCCATGTCTATGGTATCCTGACGCAATGTCTGTGGCCGTGACGGTGGTGTACGTCGCTCTAACGGTATATTCGGATAGAGTCCATTCTCCAGATCGCGCTGCTGCTGCTGTTGCAGCTGTTGGGCGGGCGTTTGGCTCTGTTGGCGTGTAACGGCGGTCTTTACAGGCATTGTGTACTGTACTAAGTAAATTGTAAACGTTCTATCAAAGCTAAGAAGCAGTTGGTGGGCGTGGCAGGCGAAGGGTGGTTGGTGCGAAATGCGAAACCAAAAAACTCAATTAGAATTTGTATTTTTTGTGCTTCGACTCATGCCCGCGGTTTGATTTTGCGATAAGATTAAAATTCGGCCATAAAAGTAATTGGCCAACACACACACTCTCACACACACACACTCACAGACAAATAACGAAGATGCCGATTTGCCGCAAAAAATAAAAACAAATACAAAATAAATACAACTCACGACCCACGAGCAACGTAGCGCAAAAACACAACCGTTCTGAATGAATGCACAACAATTATTAACAACAAAAAAAAACCACTAAGAGCAAGAGGGTGAATGGGTGGGAGAGTGAGAGAGTGAGAGAGATCATAAACTGAAAGGGTCACCCTGAACTGTTAGTTAACATTTGTTCGATAAATAAATTACGGGTTATTTTAGTGATCGATAAAAAAGTAAAGTGCAAAAAAATAGAGAAAAAGTTCTAAGTAGACTTGCTAGTAATTCATATATTTCATTTATATTTGGTTACAAGTTCACTGTGAGCTGTAAAGTCAACTTTTAGCACTCATTAACAGTGAGCTGTAAAGCGCTTAGCGATGGGAGTTTAGAGGGGGAAACCCGCGTGATCGTTATAAAACTGAAATGTTGTTTCTTTTGATTTTTTGCAGGCATAAAGCAAAGAGTTCAGTTCAAAACTCTTCCAAAACATATATAAAGAGATAGCACTTTATTTAAACACTGTAAATAAATCATAAATAAATTTTTATTAATTTGAAAGTGTAAAGGATTAATAAAGCGGGAATTTACATGTGGAATCAAATTTGAAAAACTTTTTTAGTTGGCCTGAAATTGTACAGAATCTCACTTGAACCTAGGGGCTGCCGATAATAATATTGATATCTATCCCTCTGGAAGCTTCAAGCATTGCAGTTTGTTTGAAGGAGAACTCCGCGTCTGCCTCTTTCAAGGCACGTGTTTGCGCGTTCAGGCTTTGTCAAGGCACGCATCTTCCACCATTTTGTGAAGAAAAAAAGAATAACTGTAACTGGACAATGTGTAAAACGTTCAAATTTTGCTGACTTTAATTAAAAAAAGACAGTTTTGTAAAAAAAAAAATAATAATAATATAGATATTTCAAATTATCTAAATTTATGTTTAAAAAAACGATCGGTTGTGTTCCATAAATCTCTAGAGATCTTCGTACAAACGATTTGATTTGGAACTAAACTAGGAGAACTTTATATGTGAAATGGTAGAAATAAGGTCGGCTACTAGATCATAGGACGGTAAATCTACTCGGCCTTAGCAGTCGGTTTCAAATCGCCCAACTTTTGTCAACTAATCTAGTAGCCGAGCATATTTGTGGCACTTCAAATATAAGGGCAAAAAGTTTTCATTCGAAATGCGTGCGTTTATACCAAAATCTCTAGAGATTGCTGGAACACATCTGGATATATCATTATCGAATATTTTTCTAAAGCGATATATCGGATATGGCAAATATTTTGGTGTTATTTTTGTTGTTTTCTTTTGGATATTAGTTGTGCTCCAAATTACCTTAACACAAAATATATTTACTTTAGGTTTTTTACTTAAAAATAGGTTTTCTATGCAAGTTAATCATCTTTAATCAATCCCATTAATATAAATTCATAAAGCTGCCTTTACACTTGTCATACATCTCTAAAGAGACTCTCTGACAAAAGTGTAATAGCAAAGCAAATAACTCTAAATATTTGGAAAGTTTAGGCTTTTTTGATGTTATTTGACAGGTTTAATTTGATAAGGGTTTCTCTTTAGAGAATTTAGACAACCGACTAGCTTAAATAAGTTTCCGCAATAAGTTTCTGAATGAAGTAGAATACATACATATCGTGACGGTTTTGGCGACCTTTATAATTATCAAACTAGCGAAGTTTTAGCCGGCTCGAGGTCATGTTATGTTTCCACATAACCTTAAACAGGGAAAACACAACACTTCAAAGGAGGCTGGTCGACTTTACAGTTGTTTCAAGAACCTCCCGATGCTATCTTCAGTAGTATTTGCCCATCGACTGCAAATCTTGGGAATGCTTGATAATTCTAGGTCAGCATAAGTGCAAAAATCGACAGCAAAAGCCACGCCAAGTGAACCAGCCTTCTTTGTGGTGATGTGTGTTCATATTCAAAGTTATGTGCAACTAAAATATGACCTTGAGTCAGCTAAAACTTGTATTTATTTATTTAGAGTCGACAAAAAAGGGCTGTCAACCAAAAATATAATAACGTTACAAAAATTTGTATGAGCTAAGGAAGCCTATCAAAGAAAATCCAACACGGTGGGGGAGTTTTATTTGTCCGTCCGGCCAGCTATGCCCCTTGCTAGTTTGAAATATTATACATATCTTTTGTGTAACTTATTTAAATACATTTACGGCCGATTTCCCATCTACAACATAGAAACTAACATATAGGTATAACAGAGTAAATTGTAAGTTTACGATACTGTTCTACGATAAGCTAACGAAGGATGGTCAATAAGCAAGAGAAAGTCATAAACATACATTTGGAGCAATTTAGGTGTAATTGATTAATCAAGCTCCAGGACTGCAAGGAGTTTAAATCATCTTGCAACTAAATAGAATGCATCGGGGCGCTGAAAGATAAAATATGTTTTACATCATCGGCGTACATAAGTTTCCGAGAATAAGATAATATTGTGGAGAGATCATTAAACAACATAGTAAAAACACAAGTGAGAAAGTCGGTCAAGCCCGACTAAAAGATTTTCTGTACAAGTTAATGCCGTCTCCAGCATTTGCTCGCTTGTTATACGTGTTATAAGCGATGTACGCTGTTATACGTTCACCTCTAAGTTTCTCTCTCTCTCCCAAAGATTGTGTTTGTTTGAATACAGCGGTGGTTGGCAACATTTTTTGCTCATAACTTGTGTATCGTTCATCCGATCTTTTTTATTTCCTCAGCAAATCGATAAAGAATTTTGACTACTAGTTTTCTCTAGAAGGTACGAACAATCTATCATCAAAACTGTGGGAGATATGACGTTTTTTCCAAATTGCGGTGACGGGAGGGGGCGTGGCAAAAATTGAAAATAAACTTGATCTGCCTGCAAGTATAATGAGTTTTTGTCCCATACAAGTCAAACCTCTATCTATTACCACCTCTAAGATCTCTTCTTTCATACACACGGACAGACGGACACGGCTATATCGACCCGGCTGTTGCTGTTGATCAAGAATATATATACTTTATAGGGTCGGAGATGATTCCTTCTGGCTGTTACATACTTTTGCACAAACTTAATATAATTTGTGTACCTTTGGTACAGAGTATAATAAAGGACCGACTAGGCTTTGAAGTATTAGAGCGAAGCAGAACTTTTAGAGATTTTATCTTTTAAATAGAACGAACTCCAAAGCAGAAAAGAGGAAGGAAAAAATTTCGGAAAATTTGATTTTTTCTAAATTTTTTCAAGTGGATTTTTGAGTTCAGCTTTCCAAGGTACTCAAGAAAAAAAATTTTTTTTTTTCCGTTGCTTTCAGCTTTCCGATAAACAATCTTTGGCGATTTAGGGGGGTGACGACATAATTCCGACGACATAATTTCAACAGAAAAAAACGACACAATTTCGAGCGAAATAATGTCGTTTTGTTTTGGGGGAATAATGTCGTTTTGCTCTGTCGGAACAATGTCGTTTTGAAACGACATAGTTTCGATCGAAATTGTTTCACTTTTTTCTGTCGAAATTATGTCGTTTTAGAACGACGTTTTAGAACGACATAATTTCGACGTTCCAACTAGAATTTTTGCTGTCGAAATTAAGGCGTTTCGAAACGACAAAATTTCTACGCTACGTTTTGCCAATAAAATCAAATTATGCTAAAAAAAAATTTGTATTTTCCGCCTCCTAACACAGTAAGATAATCTTTCAACATTAAATTTCGTAAATGAAGTTTATAATTGTCTAAAAAAAAAATAATAGTACATAAATCCAGTATGTAGTTTCTTAACATGTTAGAAATTTTGTAAGCTCTAATGATAACACAGGTTTGCAAAAAAAAGCCCAGCTTTTGCAATAGAGAAGATAGCCAACTTTCCATATGTATAATTGGTCGCTGAATTCAAATCAATTGTCCATTTACTTTAACTAATTATTACCACATCTTCTGTATTTTGATATAACACTGTGCCACATTTTTGAACTCAAAAAAGTTGATAGCGTTGAGATAGTATAAAAACTCTATCTGGTTTTAGTCTGATTAGCTGCCGATTTTATTTTATTGCACTTTGAACTTTTTAGCTTCAGAGTAGGACTAACGATTCCATATCTCGTGAATTATTGTGAATTTTGGTTTTAAATCTTTAACAAAGTTGTTGCTCTTGGGTTGGCCTACAAAATATTTCTTTGTAGCAAATCAAAAAAATTATATCTTCATACTCAAAATTATAAAAGTTGCCCAAAAAAGACAAGTTTTGACGACTTTTCTACAGTTTTTCAACTTCATCTTGAGACCCGTTTCAGATTTGGCCAAGTAATTCAGCACAAAGTTGTAGCTTAGACCATAATAAACAAACCGTAAGAACGAACCAACTTCATTTATTTACTCTTTCATATAGTTATAGGCCCACAAGCACGTGCAACTGTCTTAAAAACTCGAAAAAACAAACATTTTCGGTAAAATAGTAAGAAAAATAAATTTTTTTTAATTACAGTTTTTAAGTTATGTTTTCTTACTATTTTCTTGATTTAATACAAAACAATCGAAATTTTTGACTGTATCAGCCAATTGGTACCAAAAATGGTAATTATTCGAGTTTTGGTTCCAATTCTACATGCTTAAGGGCCCGTAACTATACGAAGGACCAATCGAATGAAGTTGATATGTTCCAATCGTTTGTTTATTTAGGTCCAAGCTACGTTTTTGTCCTGCATGGCTTAGTCAAATTCGTAACAGTTTTCAAGACAAAGTTGAAAAACAGTACAAAATGAGGGGAAAACATGATGATCTTAAGACGTTTTTGTAATTTTGAGAATAAAGATGTGACTTTTTTGACTTGCTACTTAAGAATGTTTTGTAAGCTTAGCCAAGAGCAACAACTTCCTCTAAGACGTCTAAGCGAAACTCCAAATAGTTTACGAGATATTGAGTTGCGAGTCCCAATCAGAAGCTGAAAACTTCAAAGTGCAATAAAAAGAAAACGGCAGCTAACCAGGCCAAAACCAGCGAAGGTTTTTGTACTACCATCATACCCTTTCAGAATTTTTTGGTCTCGCCTCTATCAACTTTTTAGTGTTGCACAGTTTAATAGCTCTTTTTAAAGCTATGGACCATATACTATAAAAATTTACGACTCTTATTTACATTTTTAAAATAATATTAATTCCGAAATTCATTTTGGACACTTTGCTTTTTGTTCTTCATGAAATTCGCCATCGAATTCAGAAATACGCCTGGAATTTTCATTTTTCAAAAGATTTTTCTGAACTACTCTATCCCAAAACGATTCGCACACATTAATGTAATTTCAAGGCCTCAAAAGGGCTGATTTTGGGTTCACGAAACAAATGTTGCATGGGTTTCCATGAACAAATGAAGACTCAGTCAGTGCACTTAAAATTGAATGAGTCGAGGTCAGAGATGATGCTAATATGCTTAACCACGCCATATCCTCCAAATTTTGTTAGTTCCTCAACATCGTCATCGTTATCGACACAGGTAAATAAATCTTGTTTATTGAAGCGATCATTCAGTGCAACAGTGCGAGACATAATATAAAATTTATTTTGATTTTCATGACAGCGTCTTTAAAATTTGTAATTGCTCGATCGAAATTATGTCGTTTTAGAACGATATAGTTTCGACGTTCCAATTAGAGTTTTTAGTCGAAATAATGTCGTTTCGTTTTGTATTTCGAGCGAAATACTGTCGTTTTGTTTTGTCGGAATAATGTCGTTTCAACCACATTTTGCTAGCAAACAGCTTTCCATTCGCTGAGCAGAGGTCGAAGAAGTAGGTCAGAGCTGCTCTGGCGCTGAAAAAATACTACTTTACCGTATTTACCATCAAAGTTAATTAAATTTAAATATTTTCTTTGGTATTTTTGTTGGAAGTGAATTTAAATATATTTCATTTTTTTTAATTACTGTACACAGTTTTTGGTTTGGTTTTTGTTATCTCCTTTTTTTTTGTTTTTATCATAAATTAAAGACTTACAATTTATTATAAGTTTGTAATGAGGGCAAATCTTATATTTATGTATGTGTAATGTGTGTGTGTGTGTGTCTAGTTCTTTTTTTTTTTTGGGGTAGTCTTAAATTGTATGGTAAGTAGGTCGTCTCGGAATCACTAGCGATCTTTGTGGTCTTTTAGTATTGCTGTATGCTTATTGTTTATGTTAATTTATGCTTATATTAGAAATCCATATATATATATATATAGCCTAATTGCCGGACAATAAACTATAGAAGCAAATTGTATTTGAGAGTATGGATTTTGGGCTGGCAGGCTGCATAATTTCCTATGATTTTATAATTTATTGTACATCTAAATATATATAAAAAAAGAAAAAAAAAAACAAAATAGTTCTAAAGCTATTGAGTGCTACGCTTCACACGCTCCACATGCAAATCGTACAACATTTTATTTTTCTCATAATAATACGGATTTTGATCGGCACTCAATTCCGGATTGTACTCCATCACACCACCATCCGGATGGGCCTCGATTAGTGTTGATCCACCGGCGATTCCTGGTACTAGATAATTATTATTATCATTGCTAAGGGTGGGTATACTGCAGCTGCTGCTGCTGCTACTGTTGCCATCGTCATAGTTCAAATGCAGATTATTGATACGTTTTGATAGGGGTGTGGATTCGCAGGGCAGATCATCTTCACGGCTGCGTTTTCTTTTGGGATTGGAAGAGAAAATTTGAAAAAAAATTTGGAATTACATATATGTCAATTGGATAACAAGTTACGACATGGAAAATACTTGGTTTTTGTGACTTTAGTAAAAAAAAACAAGAAAGAAAGTCGGTCAAGCCCGACTATAACATACTCTGTACCCCCCAAAGTTTATATATATCTGATCAATTTGAGTTAGAAGCCACACAAAGTGGCAAGACAGCCATAAAGTGTATGCTGCGGCCTCTATTTCGGTTTTCGGTTTCGATACGGTACCCAGATTTTTATTTCGATATACCGGTACGTTCACGTCTTATGTAACTAATATATCATTCTTGCAGTGTTAGGAAGTACCTAGGTACATACCTAGATACATATTTTGTGTACCTTTTACCTTACATCGGTATTTTTAAATTCGAGTACCTCTTACCTTACCTAGGTATTAATTTTCATTTACCTTGTCAATAGGTAAGATACTAGGTACTTTTCGTACTTGATTTCGCTCCGATTACATTATAGCCGAGATGGTGCCGCACTCTGCCATATTAAAAAGAAAAGTATCAGGGACCTGTTTGTGGCTTTAACTGAACGTCCGGTAAACATTCCGTGTTCAAAAACTATACGATCCGTGCTAGATAAGAGGAAAGCGGAATATCAGCCGTGCTCCCAATTTCACTTTCGTAAACATTTTGCGATTTTTAGACAAATTTTGTACTGAAAAACGGTTTTAATTCGCAAAATTTTTACACAAGTGAAAATGGGAGCACGGCTGTATAAGAAAAATATCGCCGGTTCTCTCACACATGAAATAATAGCTACTATATTAGCTGAAGTTCATAGCAAATACGGACTTAGAGATATCCAAAGGTTAAACAGTTACAAAAAAATGTATCTAACTTCTGAAAAGCAATTAAAGTGTACATTTTTGAAGGAAACACGTGAATCCTGAGTTTTTAGAAGAGTCTGATTTAAAGATAATAGAGCGCGATAGAACAGCTGCTCTTTAAAAAAGGGTTTTAAACAATTTTCATTTTTTGAAAACTTGACTTCAAGCGAGGCAAAGACCTTTGCTTTAAATTGAAGTGGATTCCAATTAACTAGTAGGAGTAGTAGTAGTAGTTTATTTTGTTCTGAAAATTTTCAGAACATTTGATTGATATTGGCCATAGTTTGCCGTCAGTCATATGTACATGTTGCATTTTTTGATATTTATTTAGTTCTACAAAAGTTCTGTTGTAATTTGCTGTCTTAACGCTTCGAAAATATAACTAGCAAGTGTGGTCCAACACCGCCCATTCAAAATATCAATTACTTCTGCTGTGTTCAGCGAAGATTGTTGCCAATATACAAAACGTATTTCTGCCAGGATTGGACATTTGGCCAAGAAATGGTAGGAGCCTTCTTTTTCGTGCATATTGCAAAGCGTGCATTCGTTCAGGACACTATCTTTATATGGCTTGAAGTTCAGTGCCATCAAATCACATCGGGCGCGGAATATTTGCGAGATTACTTTTAGTTTATAGTGGTCATTAAAATAGTTTCTTTCGCATAGAGACAAATTAAGTTGTTTGTACAACCCCCTCCCTGCTTATGCTTCTCTGGGCCTGTTCAAAACATTTTTCTCGAGTGCTTTTAGCTATGCGCTCCAGTATATTTTTGTGTGCCGCCCTCCATGATCGATGGTTTTTGAGATCTAGTCGGACGTTATGCTCAGCAGCAAGAAGTCGCCATTCACTAAAGCATTGAGCTTCATTTGCTAATAGCAGCCTCGCCGTTTTAATCACCAGTCTTGTTGCTGGTTTTTCCATTACCTGCCTCATGTATCCAATTAACTATATAGTGTGTTTTAAGTATTTTAACGATTGGCTTATTAAACAAATGACGGAAAGTTTGGAAACTGTTGTCAATAAGAGTTCAAATACAAAAGATTCCGGAGACTTTTACAATACCAGTAATGGAAGATTGGATGAAACTGAGAACTATTCAGAAAATTCTAATATTGCATTGGAAGAGTCTTAACTTATCTTGCCGATTATAGCAAATCTTTTGAATCTATACTTTAGTATACAAATAATTGCAATGTTTTTTATAAGTATTATACCATTTTGCCTAGATCTGCCCCTATTGAAAGAATTTTTAGCAGTAGAGTGGTGACAAAATATTCGAAACTTTTGTTAAATTAAATCTCTCCTTTTTATAAGAGAAACCTTTAAAAAAATAACATTATATAAGGTTGTCAAAAAAGTCTTGCGGTATTTTTATTGAATTTTCAATTGTTCATAAAATTGTTTATAATAATGCCATTTAAGTCAAATATGCGCCGTTTTGTTCGATGACGAGTTCCCAACGAGATGCCAACTTCATAATGCCCCTCTTATAGAAGCTCGCTTCCCTATTGGCAAAAAACTCGGAGAGCCAATTTTCACAGGACTCTCTTGTGGCCAACTTCCGACTACCAAGCTCGTTCGCCATGGACAGAAATAGGTGGTAATCACTTGGTGCGAGATCCGGACTATACGGTGGATGCAAAAGAACCTCCCATCCGAGCTCCCGGAGCTTCTGGCGCGTCACCAAAGATGTGTGTGGCCTGGCGTTGTCCTGATGGAAGACAATTCGGTCTCTGTTGATCAAAGATGGCCTCTTCTGCATGAGTGCTGCATTCAAGCGGTCCAGTTGTTGGCAGTACAGGTCCGAATTGAGCGTTTGGCCATAGGGGAGCAGCTCATAGTGGATGATTCCCTGCCAATCCCACCAAACACACAGAAGAACCTTCCTGGCCGTCAATCCAGGCTTGGCCACCGTCTGGGCAGCTTCACCGCTTTTCGACCACGACCGTTTGCGCTTCACGTTGTCGTACGTGACCCACTTTTCATCGCCAGTCACCATCCGCTTCAAAAACGGGTCGATTTTGTTGCGATTCAGAAGCGATTCGCATGCATCCATACGGGCAAAAATGTTTTTTTGCGTCAAGTCGTGTGGCACCCATACATCGAGCTTCTTTTTGAATCCAAGCTTCTTCAAATGGTTTATAACGGTTTGATGACTCATGCCCAGCTCTTGGCCGATGCTACGGCTGCTACTATGCCGGTCTCTTTCGATCAATTCAGCGATTTTATCGCAATTTTCGACGACAGGCCTTCCGGACCGTGGCGCATCTTCGATCACCTCTGCACCAGAACGAAAACGTTGAAACCATCGTTGTGCGGTGGAAATGGAAACTGTATCGGGTCCATAAGCTGCACAAATTTTATTGGCAGCATGAGATGCATTTTTGCCTTTATCGTAGTAGTACTGTAAAATATGCCGTATTTTCTCTTTATTTTGCTCCATGTTTGCGACGCTATAACTCACGAACGACTAAAAACAAACAACAATAATTCAAACACGTGTTAGCGCGTGAAAAGAGCTTTCCAAAAAGCTCTAGCGTGAACCGATGCGACGAATACAACTAGAACTACGCGCTTGCAAAGACAAGCTTGCGGAAATACAGCAAGACTTTTTTGACAACCTTATATAATATTTAAATGTTCCATTTTTAGACCTTATATTTGGATTTAAGCCCGTACAGTAAATATTTATTACTAATATAAATTGATGAACCATGCTTTTGAATTTCAAAGTACCTTTTTAGTACCTTTACCTTTTACCTAGGGACTGGGAATTCCGGATACCTTTTCCCTTACCTAGGTATAAAAATTGGGTACCTTTCCAATCACGTCATTCTTGTGATTTGCTTGCGGTAACATAACTGCATTCAATGTGGTTGAGTCCATACAATTTCTTAGCGGATTCATTATAAATTTATCGCCAGAGAACCTGCGTAGCTGGAACAGAAAGCACGACTTTTGAAATCTCATACAATTTTGGGAACTTTTTGGAGGATTCTGACCACCAGTTAAGAATTTTTTCATGGTTTCAAACACGCTTAAGTGCGAGAAAAGTCTTAATGGAAACCAGTAATTGTTTTGCTAGAGATCCAGTGTATCCAAATGGAATAAAAATCACCCAAAACAAGATTTTCGGTTGAAGTTTAGTTGTGGCCAACTGACACTTGCCGGTGCAGAAGAAAGTCATTATCTGCAGCCCCAAAACTGGAGCAAATGTTGAAGATGTCTTCTGCCAGCAAATATCTTAGCATCTTGTATGTAGAGCTCCAACTCGTGACCAAATCTACGATGCGCTCTGCAAAAGTAAAATAAACCGAAACTGTACCGGTACCAACCAGACAACTGCAGCGAGCTTACACTTGTATGTTCAATCACCCTTGCTACATATGCGGTACGAGTAAACTCAAAGCTCGTTGACAATTTTCAAGTACCATACACAAAACAAAAAATTCAAAAGTGATCGTGTATTGGCGAATCATTGTATTGGCGAGCTCGTATACTGCATAGTAGAAATACATCAGTTGACTCGAAGCTTCGGCTACAAGTCACCGCGAGAACTTGTTGCCGAAGTCAAAGATATATTGCGGGCTGTAACGATCACAGCGCGTACACGAGTAACCCAAGCATGGAGCAATGAGTATTAGAGATAAAATTTTCGCTGCCTCAGTCAGCTGTTCGTTCTCATTTACGCTCTCTAGATACATTTGGTCAGCTGTTCGCTCTCACTTACACTCTCTGGATACATTTGGGAATATGCCCGTCTCGCTCTAACCACTGTGTTTTTCTACTGGCTCTGTAAAGTATCTTTTTGGGCACTATTGTTTAGCACCACCAAAATTGAGAGGCAGCGCAAATTGGTTCTCTAATACTCATTCTCCATGACCCAAGCATGCAAAAACAACAACTTGTGAGAGCAAAAGTGATAGAATGATTTTGGCATGTATTCAACGGCAGCTGCTTTGTTTTTGTTTTAGAGTTCTTGCACACACAACAACAAGGAGAGTAAGTCGCGTGTATTATAGTCTGTAATTCGCATGATACCCGCCCGTGGCCGCCGTAAAGATCGCTGTTACGCGTTTAGCCGACAGCTTTAACAAGCTAGTTCAATTATTACCCGTGTAAAAAAAGCCTACACGTTCTGACATAATGTGCTTACGATCATTTCTTGTGTGTCACACCAAAGTGACGTCCACAAACAAGCCGAGTAAATGCGCGAGTGTACACGAAAATTAAGTACTCGTTGCAGGTCTCTGGTACCAACGTTTTGGTTTCGTTCCTGTGCTTTCGGTTCCATTAATAAACAGTTATCTTATTCTCATCAATCCAGACATATCGGATACATGCCCAAAATGCAGTCAAGGACCACCTGCTTAACTGCCTTCCTAATCCCACCACACTTACACCCATAACACTATGGACGCGTCCCATCGAGTCAGCCACCTTCCTCGATTTGGACTAGGGTTCCTAATATCAACATCTACTAATTTTCTCTCCCTTTCTCTTTTATTCTTTTCTTTTCATACATATTTGTCGACCCAGTCGCTACAACAACAGTCGCAAAGCGATGGCTGGCAAACCACATCTCGGGCCGGCAAGCTTACGTTGAATTTCGCGGCAGAAACTCAACGTATAGGAAATTGAAGCAAGGAGTTCCGCAAGGAGGAGTTCTATCGCCACTCCTTTTCAAATTCTACATCTATACGATCCCATCCCACCCACACCCAACTCGATGTCACCGTGGACGGAGTAAAGATACCCACGAATAAGTACCCAAAGATTCTGAGGTGACATTCGATAATCTCTTTTTCTTTGCCAAGCATACTGAAAACACAGCTCGCAAGATAAGAGACAGAAATCGGGCACTAAAGGCCATCTCAGGCAGCTCATGGGGGAAAGAGAAGGAAACGCTACTTACAACCTATAAGGCCATAGGGAGAACCCTCGCAGATTATGCAGCCCCGGCATGGTCTCCTGCCATCAGTGAGACGCAATGGGGAATGCAGCACTCAGAACTGTCACTGGATGTCATTCAATGACACATGAGGACCATCTCCACGAGGAAGTCCAAATACTGGGAGTCAAAGCCCATTTCAGCATGCTAGGCAAACAATTTCTGGCCAGCAGCCTAGTGGTAGAACATCCGAACCACCTCTCACTCTTGGTTCCCCTTCCCCCACGCACCAGCAGGCAAGATCTACGCATTCTCATGCCTGCGATCAGACAGCTGACAAACAATGCCAACACCCTGTCGGCTGCTGATGCCATAAACGTGAGGGAAGAAATCCACAGACTAACAGTGAACACAGCAGTCAATGGTCTCAAGAACAACATAGTGCTCGGTGGTCGCCCACCACCTATCAGCACGTTGGAAAAATGACTGCCACGGACCACACGCACGACTCTTGTCCAACTCAGGTCAGGGTACTCATGCTGCCTAAACAGCTACCTAGCTAGGATAAACCCCAAGGTAGCAGATGAGTGCCCTGACTACATAGGAAGCCCCCATGACACACGCCATCTGTTCAACTGCCCTAATGCTCCCACAAACCTCACACCACAAGACCTGTGGACGCACCCCATCGAGTGCGCTACCTTCCTGGGCCCACTATCCACTATATAAATCCCACTCTCTATACACCCCTTTCTTACTCACAACCTTTCTCTGACTTTCTTTCTCTCCCTCCCCTACGTACAAACCGCAAACCACAAAGCCGTTACAACAACAACAGTCGCAAAGAAATAACAGTTGCGCTCTCAATTGTTCTCACGGCATTTCTGCTCTGATTTGTGGACGGGTGTGATTAGAATTAAATTGTGCAAATGCAAAGAATAATTATCAATAAATTAATCAGCGGTGGGCACGCACTTGCTCCCATTGCTTCGAGATTTATATTTCGACAACTGACGTCACTCAGGCTTATAAGACATTCCGTCGCAATTGCCTTGATTCGAAGTGTTTTTGGAACCACAAAGATCCCACGCAGACGGCGCAACAGGTGCAGTCTGTTGTTATTGTTGCTGGACTGCTCCCAAGCTCAAATTTTATGCCCAACATTGAATTAGATTATCGATTTAGAGTTTAATTCGTAAATAACATGAAAATGCTTAAATTTTGGATAAATAAATGCAGCTCATGATTTCCAACCGAATTCCAATATTTTAAGTTCAGCCTGGTTAAGTTTTTTAATCAATATTTAACAAATTCAACTATAAGATTTACTATAAAAACAAAAATCATTGCTATAACCGCTTGGGAATTCAAAAGGCAGGCTTATAGCAAAATCCAACATCAGCTGCTTTGTGTGTTCTATGATTGATATTCAAAGAGGTCAGTAAAACAGTCACATTGTGACAAAAAAAGGCCAATATGTGATAATTTTTCCGTCATAATCATAATCAACACAAAAATTGATATATACATATATGCACTGATAAACTCAAACCAAGTAAAAGTAAGTATCTTTTGTTCAGAAATGTTGATCTATGTGGGAAACACAAATTTATCATTTATGAGTTTATTATGCAAAAATTGTCGTATTCTTCAACATTTTAATTTCCTTCCCTAATAACACATTTTCTTTTTGTCCACAAAAATAGACTGCAAGTCACTGTTTAAGCACTCTCTTTGTCCCACTGTGCACTACTGCATGTGCATATGAGTCCGTAGTATTACCTACCTTGTTTTCAGAAATCCAGCCATTCCGTTTCTTGCACAGCCAGGTGAATATATTTTGTTGGCCCAGCTCTCTTATGCAGCTACCAGCGAGATGTGTCAATTTTGTTGTACAATACAATATTCTATAGAAATTTACTGATTAAGTCTCAAATGTATAAATATATATAAATAATTTGGGATTTTTCAACTAGTGAGACCACACTCACTTTTGCACTTAGGACAAACGCGTTAGCACATTTAACCGTTAACTATCGATAAGCTGAACAGCTGTTGGCCACAAGTTCCTAGCGCCTAACAAGAATATCGCTGGGGTATTTTCCAAGTCTGGTCACACTGTCGCACGAATCAAGACACGAACACACACAAAAGAAAAGTAGTAGTTTTCCGTACAAAAAAAAAACGAAAAAAAAATTGAGCCCAACCCAGCCCAAAGAAAATTTCAAAAAAACAGCACAGGCTTGTTTACATACCAAAATTACAATCAATTGTAAGTAAAATGGCAACTGTTAAGTTAAACACAAAACGCCGCATCAGTTTGATAGATGCAAAGACAGGGGAGAAAATTCTAAAGTGAAAACTGACGAACACGAAACGATTTGTCTCTGTGTGTGTGTGTGTGTGTGTGTGAGTGAGTGAGCGTGACAAGAGATTGGTTTGGTTCCAAATTTCATTCTTATAAATTTCTGGCCTGTTTCTTAATCAAATTCCAATTTGTAGTAAGGCCCAAGCTTTCTTTTAATAACAAAGCCAAACGACACATGTGTGCGTGTATCAAAATAATAAGCAGTTGGCGTCAACAAATGCAGAAAAACTGCATTTTAAGCACATGCACACACCCACACAAGCTCACACATACTTGCAAATAATACTCCCTCTGGTGCCCGTGTGTGAGTGTGTGTGTGTTTTTATATTAGAATTGCTTTTGGCTGCGGCTGCTTATCTACAATTATTGTGGTGCTTTTTTTTTTGTCTTTTGCTTCTCTGCTCGTTATGTGTTTGAGTCATCATCAACGCTTGGCGGCCGTTGGCGACTGTGTGTGTGTGTGTGTGTGTGGTGGGCCGCCTCAGATACAAATATCAATTCGCATACAAATAGATAAGAACAGCTACCTCCCACCACCCCCCCAACACTCTTTAGAAGAGTTGTATAAAATGGCAAAAGGGAGTAGTGTAAAATCAACAAAAACAAAGCTAGCAGTAGTAGCTCATCCGGCCCAGAACCGCACCCACGCTTGTAACTCCACTCCCCCCTCCACCCCAACTACTTGCAAAAGAACTGGGTAGGTCTAGTAACAGAGGAAAAGGTTCTTTTTACAGGGACTTTAGATGGAATTTCAAGCCAAAACTAATTCATAAATATCGCTAAAAAGGTGACTGGTCCGGCGAAACGTGATTCAGTTCAGGTTTAAAGACAATTACCGGTGCAATCATATAACGATTTTGGGAACTGAAGGGAAGCGCAGTTTCCGTATTCGAAACAGATCTATAAAATTTACAGGTTCGAATCGACATTTGGACGACCGACGGATAGAACAACTTTGCGATTTGTGTAAAAAATCTTTTATTGCGCTGGTAATCGTAAAAATGTAGAAATCAGTAGTCTTTTTGAAGAAGCCACTCCACTCCGCAATTCATTGGTCCTTCGAGCCACAACTTTGCGATTTGATTTGCGCT
The DNA here is from genome assembly GCA_037044535.1 of Lordiphosa magnipectinata. Lineage (NCBI taxonomy): Eukaryota > Metazoa > Arthropoda > Insecta > Diptera > Drosophilidae > Lordiphosa > Lordiphosa magnipectinata. The sequence goes on from JBAMBO010001282.1 coordinate 39,113, forward strand.
TTGTGTAAGAACCAGAGGTCGCAAAAATCGGTCTCCCATATGCGCTCTCTCGCATAGACTCTCTCTCTGCTTATGTTAAACTTTGGCGCAACTCTTGAGTCTGCAACCTTTTCAAATAACATTTTGACAATTTGGTCTTCGAGAAGCAGGCAATTTAAGACCAATTGACTGAGTTGGACCTGTTATTCGGTTGCTTGCAGACCGATCAGTGCTGTGTGGGGTCAACCACAGTCACTTAACAGTGAGCGCGATAACAGAACACATTCGGTTTTCGGTTTCTTTGATTTTTCGGTCAGTCACGTGAGCAGAGCGAACTGAAAAAAGGGTTGAGAGTTATTTACGAGCTATGGTAAGAACCTTTTATTGTGCTAGTCATCGTAAAGAAATCACCTCCCCAACAAATCATTGGTCCTTCGAGTCAATGCCTCGCTAGCAAGGGCATTCTATCTAGAAAGCGTGCAGATAGGGTCGAAAGAAGCATGCTTGAGCATAAAGTTCAGGTTGGAAGTTGTCGAAAAGGTCGATTCGAACCTGCACCTTTGAACATGAGTGGCAAATTCTATACATTTTTAGCAAAAGGTCAGTTTTTGCACTCTTAAAAGTTGAAATAGCGCACGCTGGTATTATTTCTCACTCATCAGTGGCATTATTTCACTTTTAGCAGAGAAATAACGCCCAAGGGCGTTATTTTATGCACCCAGATTTTCCATAATTTTTGTATGTGTAGCTTTCAGATCCACACAGGATTTTCCAATACAACTAAATATAATTTTTATGAAGTATCCAAATACAGCTTGTCAAATGGAAAGACAAAAAGAACTTATATGTAAATATTTTTCGAAAATTTGGCAGATTTTCCCATATTTTCAAATCGTATTGTTAATATTTTGTTATGTAGAGTTTTAAAAAGAAGTTTTAAGCTAAAACCAGGGTTGCAAACCTGTAAAATTTTGGTGAAGTTTCGTTCCGGAGGTTCGAACCCGTGGTAAAACGTAAGATTCGGTTCGCTGACCCAAGATTTCGTTTCGAGTCTGATTTCGTAGATTGATAAATAGTTGATAGATTTGTGCCTCAACATTTGGTTAAAATTTAGACATATATTTGATCAATTTCTGATCACATTTGAGTCTTTTTTTGAGTCCTCTGTCTGATAAAAATAGTCATAAATGATATTTTTAACGGGAGAATATGGTGCCTAAGCCGAGAATCTTCTTAAAAGAGTCTTTATAGCCCGTTTTTCTCATCAGTTTTGACTCAATTTCGAGTCAAATTTCCATTCATTTGCCAATCTTGTTCTTTTCGTATTTCAATAAATCAAGTTTTGAACATATCCATGAGTCATTTCCGAGTCTTCTTTAAATCGGACATGAATTTAATCTCTTTAATCTTCAAAAGAGCTTAAAAAGGTCTCATCAGGGCAGGAATTCTTGTACTTCCAAATGCATTAGCATTTCTTCTGTAAATCGCAATATGGTTTGGATTTTTAAAAAGCATTTTTAAAAACTAGAATAAATATTTGAAAGGTTCGGTTCATGGTCCGGTTCAAGGAACCTGAAAACCCGAACCGAACCGGATTCTAGGGGTTCGGCTCAGGACCGGTTTGCAGCCTTGTGAAAAACTGAAAAGTTACATTCAATTGTTTTCCCGCCCATTTTCCGACTTAAAAAATACAAAACGAGAAGGCCAAGCTAACTACGTCTGTGCCGAAGTTTTTATACCCTTGCAAATGCAAATGTCACAGTTTAAGAACGCTTACATAAAAATCAAAAAATTTTGTAACTAAAACCTATTTTCCGACAGATAAACGTCTGAAAAAAGTTTTTCTCACTAAGACTCAATTTCCGACCGATCGGCCCTATGGCAGCCTTAAGATATAGTCATCCGATTTCGGCCCAATTTTGCGAATCTATTTGAAAGCATATAATATTATTAATGACCGAGTTTAATCACGTAAACATTGAAAACAAAAAAGGTTTTCTCACTAAAACCCATTTTTCGACCGATGGTTCCTATGGCAGCTATAAGATATAGTGATCCGATCCGGTCGGTTCCGACATATTAGCAGCGTGCAGTAAAGAGAAGACTCTGTGCAGAATTTCAGCTCGATAGCTTTAAAACTGAGAGACTAGTTTGCGTAGAAACAGACAGACGGACGTACAGACAGACGGACGGACAAAGCTCAATCGACTCAACTCGTCGCCCTGATCAAGAATATATATAGTTTATGGGGTCGGAAATGATTATTTCTATGCGTTGCAAACTTCTGGGCAAAATTATAATACCCTTTGCAAGGGTATAAAAATGCTGCTGTGCTGCCTATCTCTTATGGTTTGGGCTATGCCGGCAGTCACCTAAAATAAATACCTGAACAATTTAGAATCTTTGTTATTTCTGTGAATAAATTATTAATTAATTAAAATGTAATTAAATGATGAGAGTTTCCATGCACCACTCTTAGACCAGAAATGGTTGTGCAGATTATGGATATGCTGATAAATTATTACAAACGAATTATTAATATGTTTATTCATAAGATCCTGTACCATGATACAACTATAACAGGTATGGCGCTTAGCCAAATTTTGAATTAAGCTCTTTTGCTAAGAGCGCGAGAGAGAGAGCGCGAGAGTAAACAACGCACGTTAACACAAATTAGGTACAGCTGCGGCAAAAATAATAGCACCATGACATACATTTTTCTTTATTGATCATTTGTTTAATAACTATTCATATATTTAACTTGTTTAAGGCTTTTATTTTTACTTTAGGCTCTAATTTATCGAAATACAATGCAAGTGTCGTCGATAATAACATGAAATTGAAATATTTACATTAAGAATGTGAACGTTGAACATTTTAGGCGGCAACAAAAATAGCACTACTTCAAAAATAACTTAAGAAAACGAAAAAAAAACGAAAAAAAACCGCGAAGTTCTGGAATATTTGTATTCATTTGTATTCTTCATCGATATAGTGTATTAATATTTGGTTGTAAAACCTTTGGCAGCAATGACAGCAGCACAACGTCTCGTCATAGAATTGACCAAATTTTGGCACCTTTCCGTGGAATACTGCTCCATGATTCTTGAATGATAGCCCAGAGCTCCTGATTATTCCTTGGTTTTGCATTGGAAACATATTTTTTTACATCAGACCAAAGATTCTCTATCGGGTTTAAGTCTGAAACTGAGCAGGCCAATCAATTAGGTGAAGGGATCTGTCTTGAAACCACTTACGAGCTTTCTTGCTGGTATGTTTAGGGTCGTTATCCTGTTGGAAGACCCACAACAACGGCATTTCGTATTCCGCATAATGCAGCATCACTGTTTGCAAAATATCGCAATAGACATGTTGATCCATAATACCTTTTATCCAATGTATTGGACCCACTCCTAAATAAGAAAAGCATGCCCAAACCATGATACTCGTTCCACCGTGTTTTATGGTCTTGCAGGTGAAACTCGGGCGGTATTCCGAATTGGGGGGTTGCCGTACATAGGATCGAGATCCTCTTCCTCCAAATAGCACGATTTTGCTTTCATCCGACCATAGGATGTTTCTCCACTTTTCTGCCGGCCAATTCAGGTGCTCTTTGGCAGACTCTATTCTTTTTGCCACATGCTTCGCATTCAAAAGTGGAACTTTTCTCGGACTACGGGCACTTAATTTATAATCTTTTAAGCAATTCCGAACTGTCCTAATGCAAGCCGATATGTTAAGCTCCTTCTTTAGCTCAGGAGCCGGCTTAAAGGGGGCCTTCTTGCACTCGCGAACCAGTCTGTTCACCAGCAAATTAGACATTGCGACTTTTCTACCGCGTGTTTCTGGTTTATTTTTATAATTTAAGGCATTACTAATCATTTTATTGGAGCAACCGACGATTTGCCCCACCTGAGCGTAGCTGTTGCCTTCCTCGATAAGCTTTTTAATGATTTCCCTCTTTTCGTCACTACAATTCTTTCCGCGACCCATAATTAATAATTTTTTTGAACTTAATGATAGTGTGGCGACTCGACTTTGCAATACGACGCATTTACTGTCCGCAGACACAACAACAATCATCATGTCGCCGAACACCTGCAGTCTGTTCCTCGGAATCTCAAAAAATCCGAAATCAGTGCTATTTTTTTTGCCGCTCTGTTTTGCACTTCGTTTGCTGAGATGCCTTATACAGAAAAAACCGTTAGCAAATTGAGCATTAACACATTACTCTCAGAGAGATCACATGTAAGCCTACACTGTACAACAAAATTATTAAACCAATTACAAAAAAAACAAAAGATGTATTGCATCAAAGAATTTTATATGACGCAGTGCTATAATTTTTGCCGCAACTGTACATATGTGTGTAGAACAAAAAAGCCATGCAGAAACAACAAAAACAATAAAGCGATCAGTGCTTCGGAAACCTAACCCTTTGAAATCCCGGCGGCAAAACAAAAACAAAAACCAAAAATTCGTGCGCTCACACAACCTTCCGACATAGACTTAGAACAAGTGAAGAAGAACAATAAAGAACTGAACTGTTCACTTGTTGAACAAGAACAAGGGAACAACTGAACAAGTGAGAAAAAGAGAAAAGTAAACATGTTTAGTGAAAAGAACAACCTTTACCCAACACTATTCGACATACGGAAAACATCACATTTTTCACTTATTCTGTAAAAGAAAAGAGATTTCTATAAATGCTAAAACTATATTCTTCGTTTTTTCTGATTCTATATCGTTCTTTGAACTTGTATGCAAAAGCAAAGTAGCCAAATCCATCTAGTTTTAACATTTTTAAATAGGTAACACCTCATGCTTGATTGGTAACATGTGGCAACGCCAAAAATGCTCAGTAAGGTTTGCCATTTCATTCAATATATTAAATTTTGTTCACAAAATTCGTGCTCTGTGAGATACACCTTTTTTTTTATTGAAAAATTGTCTTCAGCGATGAAGCTCATTTGGTCTGAAGAGAGCAGCCACAGAGGCAGTTCTAGAGCTGCCCAATGCAGCATAAACGGTTTGTGGGCCAGCGTCATCATTGGACCGTACATTTTCAAAAAACGTTACAGTCAATGGAGCAAAGTAGCGTGCGATGATTATCGACTTTTTTTTTTGGTCCAAAATGAAAAAATTGGACTTTGTTGACATGTGTTTTCAACAAGACGGTGCCACATGGCGAAACTATGTACCAATTGAGCAATTAATCTTACGTTTTGCACCAAGATCAAGTGATTTGATCCCACTAGACTATTTTGTGTGGGGGGCTACGTGAAGCTGCCATTGGTGAGCTACCCGCCAAAATGTTGGGGAAAAAGTATGCCAAAATTGGAGCTAACAGGCATAGTCGCTTTCAACTTTTACATGAAATGAATACAAATTTCTACTGTTTTTTGAGTGTCACAAACAAAATGTAAACACCAACTTAACTAATTGTTTTCTTTCCTTGCCATTTTCTTTGCAGGAGTTTTCCACTTAAAATATAATAATGCAGACCATCAAGTGTGTGGTTGTTGGCGACGGTGCTGTGGGTAAAACCTGCCTGCTCATCTCTTACACAACCAACAAATTTCCATCGGAATATGTACCAACTGTGTTTGACAACTATGCGGTGACGGTCATGATTGGCGGCGAACCCTACACACTGGGTCTCTTTGATACGGCTGGCCAGGAGGATTACGATCGATTGCGTCCATTGTCGTATCCGCAGACGGATGTATTTCTAGTCTGCTTCTCGGTGGTTAGTCCGAGTTCCTTTGAGAATGTCAAGGAGAAGGTGAGCGTGTGCATATATTGCATAATATGGAATTGAAATCGTTAAAACTTTTGCGTTTTTGCATTTTCCAGTGGGTGCCAGAGATTACGCACCATTGCCAGAAGACACCATTCCTGTTGGTGGGCACACAAATTGATTTGCGCGATGAGACCAGCACATTGGAAAAGCTGGCCAAGAATAAGCAAAAGCCCATTACCATGGAGCAGGGCGAAAAGCTGGCCAAGGAGCTGAAGGCGGTCAAATATGTGGAGTGTTCGGCCCTCACACAAAAGGGGCTGAAAAATGTATTCGATGAGGCCATTTTGGCCGCGCTGGAGCCGCCAGAACCATCCAAGAAAAGGAAGTGCAAATTTTTATAATTTTTTTGATTTATCCAATCGATATATAAATATTTTCATTCTGGATTTCTGTCTTGTCAAACAAAACTACACTCGTTTTCGGAACTCTTTGTCCAACCCCCCCCTTCCCCCTCCCCAGTACCAGCCAGCTTCTATCTAGCTATCTATTTATCTCTCTCTTTCTCTGTCTGTCTCTTTCAAAATTGTGGCCAAACCCTTTTGTAGTTATAATAATTTGGCAAAATCTTTTCATTCTTCCCTTTTTCCTTTATTTTCCCATTTTGTTTTTGTTTGGCGCAATTTTCGTATAAGTAAAAAAAGAGAAGAAAAACAATAATAATTTAGCAAAAACAAATTATTTATATACCTACACACACACATATATATAAATAAAAAATATATATATATATATATAAAATAACAGTCTAAGAGAATGATGATGAAAAAGGCATAAAAAGAGAAAGATGAAAAAACTTGCAATTCTTTGTTTCATTCGAGTGAAAAAGAAAAATCACCTTAATTAAAATATTTTGTGCATTCAGAGAAAATAGAAATGGCAAAGCGAAAAAAAATTAACCTAATTAAAACATATTATATAAGAGTATATATGAGTATTGAAATGTAAGCAAAAAACCACAACAACAAAAACAAGAGAAATCTACAATCGATATATATATATATCGATATATATATATGTATAATCCATAAAGTATAACAGCAAATCGAGAAACAAACAAAAATTGTATTGTAGTTCAGCATAGAAATGGAAAAGAAAAAACAAAACCACAAAAAAAAAAACAACAACTACGAACTAATGCATTTTTTAATATTTTTATATGTATACATTATCAATTTTTACATATATATATTTTTTTTCCTAGATTTTAGACATTGACCTTATTGATTTCAGATATTATAATAAAAATCAAAAATAAAACAAACAAACAAAACGTTAAAACTATATCACATTCCAGTTGGACTTTTGCAGAACGTGGTTCTCAATGGAATGACATTTTTCATACCAAATATTTATACCCTTGCAAAGGGTATTATAATTTTACCCAGAAGCTTGCAACGCATAGAAATATTCATTTCCGACCCCATAAACTATATATATTTTTGATCAGGGGGACGAGCTGAGTTCATTGAGCTTTGTCCGTCCGTCTGTCTGTCCGTCTGTTTCTACGCAAACTAGTCTCTCAGTTTTAAAGCTATTGAGCTGAAATTTTGCACAGAGTCTTCTTTTTACTGCACGCTGCTAATATGTCAGAACCGACCGGATCGGATCACTATATCTTATAGCTGCCATAGGAACCATCGGTCGAAAAATGGGTTTTAGTGAGAAAAACTTTTTTGTTTTCAATGTCAACGTGATTAAACTCGGTCATTAATAATATTATATACTTTCAAACAGATTTGCAAATTTTGGTCAAAATCGGATGACTATATCTTATAGCTGCCATAGGAACCATCGGTCGAAAAATGGGTTTTAGTGAGAAAAACTTTTTTGTTTCCAATGTTAACGTGATTAAACTCGGTTATTAATAATATTATATACTTTCAAACAGATTTGCAAATTTTGGTCAAAATCGGATGACTATATCTTATAGCTGCCATAGGAACCATAGGTCGAAAAATGGGCTTTAGTGAGAAAAACTTTTTTGTTTCCAATGTTAACGTTATTAAACTCGGTCATTAATAATATTATATGCTTTTGAACAGATTTGCAAATTTTGGTCAAAGTCGGATGACTATATCTTATAGCTGCCATAGGACCGATCGGTCGGAAAATGGGTCTTAGTGAAAAAAAACTTTTTTGTTTTTAAGTAAATCGTTCTTAAGGTCGGTGATTATTAATATTAAACGCTTTTAAACTAATTTGAAAAAGTTGATCGACATCTGGTGACTATATCTTATGGTTGCCATAGGACCGATCGGTCGAACATGAGTCTTGGTAAACAATTTTTTTGTTTAGTTTTGTTAGCGTCCTTAAACTCGCTGATGACTTATTTTATATGCTTTCAAATAGATTCGCGAAATTTGGCCAAAGTCGGATGACTATATCTTAAGGCTGCCATAGGGCCGATCGGTCGGAAATTGAGTCTTAGTGAGAAAAACTTTTTTCAGACGTTTATCTGTCGGAAAATAGGTTTTAGCTACAAAATTTTTTGATTTTTATGTAAGCGTTCTTAAACTGTGACATTTGCATTTGCAAGGGTATAAAAACTTCGGCCCAGACGAAGTTAGCTTGGCCTTCTCGTTTTTAAGTATGATAGAAGCAGGGAATCAAACCGGAACCGTATACCAAAAAGAACCGACTAAAACTCAGAACCGTAACCTGTTCCGGAACCGATATTTTTAATTTTTAGTATACCGGTATGCGAGAACCGATATATTTAGAACCGAAAAGAACCTTAACAGTGTACCGGTACAGTTTCGGTTGTTTTTATACTCTGTACCGAAGGTACATAGAGTATATTAAGTTTGTGCAAAAGTATGTAACAGGGAGAAGGAATCATTTCCGACCCTATAAAGTATATATATTCTTGATCAGCATCAACAGCCGAGTCGATATAGCCATGTCCGTCCGTCCGTCCGTCCGTATGAACGAAGAGATCTCAGAGATGGTAAGAGATAGATGTTTGACATGTATGGGGCATATATTTCTTATACTTGCAGGCAGATCAAGTTTATTTTCAATTTTTGCCACGCCCCCTCACGCCCCCGCAATTTGGAAAAAACGTCATATCTCCTACAGTTTTGAAGATAGATCGTTCGTACCTTCTAGAGATACCTTGTAAATAAAATTATTTATCGATTTGCTGAAGGAATGATAAAGATCGGATGAACGATACACAAGTTATGAGCAAAAAACGGCAATAAACACCCAGCACCACCCCACCCACCACCGCAGCATTCTATTGAACGTCAATCTTAGTGAGAGGGAGAGAGAGAGAGAGAGTGAAACTTAGAGATGAGCGCGTATAACTTGTGAGCAAATGCGAGCTGAGACGTTAAGGGTACAGAGTATGTTATAGTCGGGCTTGACCGACTTTCTTTCTTGTTTTTTTTTGCCGCACGGGTAGATAGATAGATAAGTGTTTATTTTCATTTGATAATTTTCATAGCTTACAGCTTTATAGGCTAATCACACTGAGCACATCTCAGCGGAACGCATGGAATTTTTTGAAGATGTGAAATTGCGATTCACACTGACAACATCTGATATCTAACATCTTCAGTCGCCCAGATTTAGTCAATAATGCGATTCTTGAAGAGATTGAAGATGAAGATGAGCTGCTGCCCCATGAGAGACATGAATCTGCATATACCAAGAAGCGCTTGGATGTTTGTGAGTGGTAGTAAAATGTGACTTTTATACGTGCAATTCGCTTACAAGAAGCCAAACCAATCCAATACTTCTGCTGACTACTCTTCTGGTGCTGAAGAGTTAAGATCTGCAATTTTGAGATTTGTTATTTCGAATGAAGAATAAAAGCGTATTGCAAGGCACAATTGTTTCGGACTGGAAGGTAGCTTGACTCGCTGCCATCTCACGAAGCATATTACGAAAATCCCTTTGATGCTTCCGCTTGGTGGTCAGGAATTCCAGAAATGGTGCCACAATCCGACACCTCTGGGACGAACTCTATAATATCCACCGATACGAATTCCTCAACATATGCAATAAGGCCAAAACATCATTAAATGTCTGTCCATATAATTCAGTTAATAATACTTACTATGATAATCCTACGTCTGTTTCTCGTAATTGTTGGTTCGGAATTTTTGACATTTTTGAATTAATTATGCATATTTTGCCATTCCCGTTCGTTGACATTGTTCATGTTTCGCAGTGAATGACATATTTTTAGTGGTGGACAAAAACTAACTCGAAAATACTGATTGGAACAAAGTAAAACAGGAACATCCCCAGAAGATGTTGGAATGATGATACAATTTTGGCACGGCAAATGCTTATGGAACATCTTTGGTAATGATGTTAGATGTGCCTCAGTGTGAATAGCCTATAAAGTATATGGGCATTTCCAAACTGACGTGACGTTACGTTTGTACGAAAAAATGTTTTTTAAAAATAGGAAAATCTTGGATTTTAAAAGAATTTTTATTATATAAGTAGCACTACAATCTGTAGTTAAGGATATAATAGCCTATTCACATTGGGCTACATCCAACATCCATCTTCCATTGGCTGCATGTGCCTTAAGGTTTTGCCGTGCCGAAATTTTCTCATCCATTTCAACATCCACGGTGGATGTTCCTATCTCACAATGTTCGATTACGTTTTCAGCCGATAAATTTCAGATGCAACACTAAAAAATTGTCATTCACTGTGCAAAAATTGGTATTCACCTCGAATATGTGCCATCAACGTGGCTTCACTGCGAAAAGCTGCACTCCTTCTTGGGGTGTTATCGCATCAATAATATGGAAGAAAACGCTTTGGATAATGAGAGTAAGTTTCATCAAATATAATATTTTGATTCTCTCCACAATATTAATATAATGCGTTGGTTGCAGATATGGAAGAATACTTCGCAGATGTAATCGTGATGGACCCGGATATGGCTAGCTGCAGTTCCAACCATAGCTCGCAAATGACAGTTTATCGTTTTTTCTAATGTGCTCTGCTTCGTAACATAACCGAAAAGATTGTGCAGACACGATCTCTCTCTGAGCGGCTCTCTTTTTTTTTGTTTCGAAGCGGTTTTCGCTCAAGCGCTTTGCATTGACTAATTCGTGTGACGCTCTCAAATGAGTGTCGCGTGTAGAGTAATACGATTTTCGCTCACACAAAGACTCTCACCAAAAGACAGTTTGACTAAAAAACTCAACAGAAATGATCTTTGCCTTCGTGTGCATGTAAATACATACATATAAATGTACATGAGCATGAAAATAATAAAAAAGACAATGCAATCGGCTGTTAAAAAAAAATGTCAAAAAAAATATTGTTTTTTAAGGAACAATGTTTATTTTTATTTTGTTTTCAATAATATATATTTTTTTTTTTAAATGGAGTTTAGTTTAACAACTAATAACGCGTTAAGATTTTATTTATAAAAAATATAATATAATATAATAAATATAATATATATAAAAACAAAAAATATAATGCTCCGCACACGCCGAATTTAAAACGTAACTAATATGTATAATGCAAACAAAAAGAACGCAACAATCGCGTGTTTACCAATACATACTCAAAAGACAATTTGCTTCATTTAACTCAAGCAAACGAGCAAACGAGTCTTGAGCGAAAAGAAAACAGAAATAACTGTCTTGCTCAGAGCGCGAGCGAGCTAAGTCAGACGCGACAAAATCAGTTTCTGTCTTTTTTATTGTGTCAGTGAAAGACACTTATTTGCAGACAACGAAAAAGTGTCAACAGTTACTTGCGAGCTATGGTTCCAACTCAATGATAGCCACCAATGCTCCCCCAGCAAAGCGAAGAAAAGCTAATTCCCAAGCCGAGCTTGTGGAAATAGCTCGTGAGAGGCTTGAGGTGCAAAAGCAGCAACAAAAATCGCAGGAGGAGCATAAAATATCTCTAAACGAGATCCTACAGCAAATAGCGAATAGCCAAGCCACATTCCAGTCGGCATTGCTGCAGTTCTTACGGGAGTCAAGGGAGTAGAATGGTTTTATGTAAGATATTTTGCCAAATATAGAATAAAAGAATAACCTAAAATGTTAAGTTAATGTTTTTATTGGCTTCCGTTCACACAATAGTTTGATATAGCACATCTGATCTGTTCTGCTGACGGGCTAAAATCTGCAGAAGTATTGTCCCGATGTGGTTGTTCCATGTTTTTTTACAATTTGTACACCTCTGCACATGCATCAGCTGATTGCCAATGGATGGTGGATGTTGGATGTTACCAGTGTGAATCGGTGTTTCACATCTTTCAAAAATCCCATTCGTTCCCCAAAGATGTGCTCAGTGTGAAAACCATATAAGCCAAAATATATGCTGGAGGTTACAAAACAATGGAAATGGGTTTTGAGTGGTTTTAGAAAATTGCAAAACTCTGCGAATTAGGCCAAGCTTTTTGTATAAAACTTTTTTAGTAGGATTTGAAATTATACAAGTTTATTTTCCGGATTGTCATATTCAAAAATCTTTTCTCAATATTAAGATTTGCTTAAATTAGTTCGATTTGATTGTTTCCCCATGAAAATATAATAAAAAATAATATTTTTAAGTACTTTAAGTTTGTTGGTCTCGATTAACTTTTCTGTGGAATTGCCACGGATGCAATACACTTGTAAAAAAATTTTTTGGGTTCCTCATCGATTACCAAGATTCCTGCCAATTCTTACATAGTTTTCCTCAAATACGCAAAATTAAGTACAATAAAAAAGAGCTGAGCGTCTTTTAAGCAATATCATTAAATCCCCCCCCCCCCCAAATGGTGAGAACTTTTGTCTCCATTTGCGTTTTCTGCGTTAACTTGTCCGAAAATTGTTGATTCACTTCTAGTGTAAACACAAAAATTTGAATTTATAACCGTTATGCCAGTGTAAAAGGGTCATGAGGGCCCAGCCGCTTACAGCGTTGCCAGATGTGTTCAAAACGCACATAACATGTGAATATTCGAAATGTTTATTTTTTATTGTTTTTGTTGTTGTTGATTATGTTGCATTTATCGCGCAGAGTGCTTCAACTGCAGCAACCAAAACGCTGCCTTAGCTATGTACTGGGCATCGAGACCTCCTGTGATGATACGGGCATTGCCATTGTGGACTCTGATGGCCGGGTGCGAGCAAATGTTTTGGAATCCCAGCAAGAGTTTCACACACGGTGAGAGTAAAGTGTTACTTAAACCGCAAATTCAACAAATTCAATTCACTGCAGCTATGGCGGCATCATACCACCACGTGCTCAGGATCTACATCGGTTGCGCATTGAACAAACCTTCGAACGTTGCCTGGCAGAGGCTAATTTGGAGGCGGATCAGTTGACTGCCATTGCGGTTACCACACGACCCGGTTTACCTTTGAGCCTCCTGGTTGGTCTACGTTTTGCCCGTCATTTGGCCCGAAAATATGGCAAACCTCTGCTGCCTGTGCATCACATGGAGGCGCATGCTCTGCAGGCACGCATGGAACACTTTGCGGCCATTGAGTATCCCTTTCTCTGTCTACTCATCAGTGGCGGCCACTGTCAGCTGGCTTTGGTTCATGGTCCGGGACGTCTTACACTACTCGGCCAGACCCTGGACGATGCCCCCGGTGAGGCTTTCGATAAGATAGCCCGCCGTTTGCGTTTGTATGTGCTGCCCCAGTATAGATTATGGAATGGTGGTCGTGCCATTGAACATGCCGCCAAATTTAGTCGGCATCCCCAGGCCTATGACTTTCCCTTGCCGCTGGCCCATCAAAGGAATTGCAACTTTAGCTTTGCCGGCATCAAGAATAACTGTTTCCGTGCCATACGGGCACGTGAACTCCAAGAACGCACTCCACCCGACGGTGTCATCAGCAACTACAGTGATTTCTGTGCCGGATTAGTACAGGCTGTGAGTCGTCATCTCATGCATCGCACTCAACGCGCGCTGGAATATTGTTTGCAGTCGGACAATCGGCTGTTGTCCCAACCCACTTTGGTGGTTTCCGGTGGAGTGGCCAACAATGATGCCATCTTTGCCAATATTGAGCATTTGGCTCAGCATTACAACTGTCGCACCTATCGACCATCGAAACGTTATTGTTCCGATAATGGGGTAATGATTGCCTGGCATGGCATTGAGCAACTGCTGCAGGATAAGGAAAAATGTCTGAGATTCGACTATGATAACATTGATATGAAGGGCACTGCAGGTTTTAGTGTAACCGCTGAGGAGGAGGTGTTTAATTCATCCATCAAATGCAAGTGGATACAACCGTTGCCAAGCAACGGTCGGTAGTTGTGGTTGGATGGAGGATAATGTATAGATAGTAAACTAACAATCTGCAACTAAACTAACGAGTAAATATAGCGAAAATCCACTTTGACTGAAAGTTTTGACAGAACTTGACTGCTTTTTATACTTAAGAACATTTAATGCTGCTGTTTGATAAGATTGAGTTGAAGCTAACCCCAAACTAACGAGTTGAAGAAACGAATAAAAGGTGGATGTAATCTAGTAAACAGACGGACATGGCTATATCGACTCAGCTGTTGATGCTGATCAAGAATATATATGGTTTATAGGGTCGGAAATGATTCCTTCTCCCTGTTACATACTTTTACATAAACTTAATATACTCTGTGTACCTTTGGTACAGCACAACCCAGAGAAGGGACGATGGTTTCATGTTATAGTAAACTTTAGCCTTCCAAGCACATGAGGAAAGAATGTAGATACAATTTCAAACAGAATTTTGAACTTCTATCCAGGGAATCAAACCGAAACGAATTTCGGTTCCGTTCATTTTGAAGGACATAAGACAGGCGCTCGATCGCTTTTGGCACGAGGGCCTGCTATTCAAGCTTAAGTCCCTCCTCCCTCCAGAACAATATCTGCTGATCCGCTCCTTTCTCCTAGGGCGCCGTTTTACGGTTGAGCTGAGAGGCGAGCGATCAAGCTACTATACTCTCTTTTCAAATCGGATCTGCCGTTTCCAATTACACATCGCACCTTTATCGCCACGTATGCTGACGATAACGCTTTTCTTGCATCCAGCACAAGCCGCAAAAGAGCATCTGCTAAGGTCCAGCAGTTCCTGGATGGCTTTGGTCGTTGGGCGAACCGCTGGAACATGGCCATTAACCGTTCAAAAAGCCAACACTGCACCTTCGCTATGAGACGCGGGAAAGTTGCTCGAGTGCGACTTCTTGGGTCAAGAGTCCACTATTTGAAATCTGCGGTTAAATATCTTGGTGTGACATTGGACCGCCGCCTGACCTGGAAAGCCCATGTGATACGAGCAGCTGCTACAGTAGCAGCTAAGGCGAAGGAGCTTGATTGGCTTCTCAAGCCACGTAGCGGACTTTCGTTGCGATCCAAAATCCTTGTTTACAAGGCTATTATCATGCCTTCCTACACTCAAGAAACTAGAATCTTCTATAAGCCGAGTACTACAGCGCATTGCTGATGCTCCCTGGTATTGTGAGGCATACAACTTTATATAGCGATTTGGATGTTTTGCCATTATGCGCCCAAATCAATATGCATTCTTAGTAGGTATCATGACCGACTGGTGGCCCACTCCAATAGACTTGCATTTGAATTGGCTACAAACAGACTCAGAAGACGCCATAACCGACGACATCCCTCAGACCTCTGGGTCCATGGAAGGCGTCCCTCGGGCCGCCTCATCAACTTGGCATAAGTGTCCCCCTGGACGCTGCTGGTTTCCCCAGCAAGATGACAGATCACTCCCAGGACCTTTGCCGTGCTGTCTAAGCCCCGTATAGTATTAGTAATTCTTGTTAGCTATTTGTAAATAGATTAAGTTCTATGTATCAAGTATTCTCCTAGCTATCATTAACCAAAAAAAAAAAAAAAAAGTTTAGTATAACCTCTGTCAGGGTATACAAATATTTTATTGATATTGACAAGTTAATAGAAGAGATATAGAATGTGTTGAAAACTACTCAGTTGATACTGATAAGTACACTAATGGCTTTCCAATATTTTGGGGCAGGTATTTCCCTAGTTCTTGCATTTGTTCTCATCGAAAATCGGTGAAAAAAATGTTGTGGCCTGAAACAAAATGAAATCGGCATAGTTTGAATTGTCATGAGTCTGGCAGCGCTGTGTTTCTTGTTGGCGGTTTTATTTTCAAATTTAAATTTTGTATTTTTTGTTTGTTTTTTTTTCTTTTGCCTCAATTAAAAACTAAATAATAAATTATATTGATTTTATCATTATCAATGAAAAGGAGTTCATTCAATTCATTCATTTTTGGGTACGCACACAGACATGTTGACGTCATTTTTGGGTAATTGGAGGAGGAGGAGGAGGGATGCAATTTTCATTATTTTGGCCTCTCTTTAGCGTTCGTAGTAGACGCGATAGTAAAGCGTTTTGGAACGCCAAATGCTATAGCTATTGTCAAACTTAAGCAGGTAGACACCTTCGCCCGGATACGAATGTGAACCCACATAGACCTCATTGTAGCACTCCCGTCTGTAGATGGGCACTATAATGGATATGGGCGCCTTGGAGGCCACACTGGGATTGCTGAGAGCATGCCGATCGGGCGACATGGAACCACCACCGCCGCCGCCGCCGCCGCCGCCACCACCACCCGACTCCAAATCCTCGGTAGTGGATAGATAATCCTCATCGACACAGTCCTCATCCTCATCGCTGTCGCTGACATGCACAGTTACCTCATTGCTCACCGGTTTGGCCCACTCAAAATAGATGCCAAAGCCAATGTCATAGCCATCGGTGGCAAATTCCCAGAAAATGCATTTCCCATTCAGATTGGTGGGTACACGCACCTGCCAAGCATACCAAAAAGGAGGAAGCAATCAATGGTAAAAAGTGGTGCAAATAAGTTTGATTACCCACCGTTACGGTATCGCCATGTCCAATGGTAATGACACCATCGCCATCACCAGCGGATACTTCAGTCTTGAACTGCTCAATGTCGGGTCGGGTCCAGATTTTGGCCGGACGTATCATCACATAATCATCATACTCATCGCCGGCCACCACCGCCAGCTCGGACACAGGCGGTTGCTCTTGTTGGCTTTGCCGTTGCTCCTCTGTTTGCTCAAAATCGTTCAAATGCAACCCCTCCATGGCATTGGCCAATTGGGAACTGCTATTGTTGTTATGATGTGCTGCCGCCGCCTCTAGGTCCGGTGCCTTCTCCTTGTTGTTGTGCTTCTGCTGGTCCTGGTTTTGGTTTTGCAAATGCAATTGCTGCATATACTGATGATAGTGTTCCCGTTGCAGCTGATGTATAAGTACAGCCTGTTGTTCCGGATTGCCTGGGAATTGTTTCTCTGCATAGAGCTGCAAAACAAAGAAACAACGAAGGGAATGAATTAATAAATGAATTGAAATGGGGTGGGGGAAATTGGGTCATGACCAGGTATGTCTGGCTCACACATTAATTGGGTCAATTAGACGAAATTATTGATTAGGTATCGAAGCCCAGGCATACACAACAACAACAACAGGTGCAAGGACATGAATGAGTCATGATTTTGGTTTGCTTTTCGGAAAAACAGCATATAAACAAAAATGGAATTGCAACAACTTGAAAATTGTTTGAATTGGTAGCAGTCTGGCAACGCTGTCATACTTAGAGGTGGTTTGATTTTAAATTTGAATATTTTAAAGTAAAAATCGGGAAATAAAACCTTCCAGAGGCTTTCTTAATTCGAACCAGAAGTTTGAATACTTTTTCTACCCATTGTACAGTGCGACAGTATCGAAAACTGAGCGGCGGATATTAAAAACGTTGTTGTCTTTGGTTTTAGACGTGTCAAAATCGGGACTCGGGGGGTTTTTGGATGCGCTGTTCTCATTTCTGGCAATATTTTTCCCATCAGAGGAAAGGGGGCTGACTTATGGAGGGAGGATAAGAGGTAACATCTAAAAAAAATCAATTGGGGTATCGTTTTATAGGTTTTTGGGTGCTCCGATATCATTTCTGGCCAAATTTTTCAAATCGGTGTGAAGGGAGCTGACTTATGGAGGGGGGAGAAGGGGTAAAATCTAAAAAAAAATGTGATTGGGTATCGTTTTATAGGTTTTTGGGTGCTCCGATATCATTTCTGGCCAAAATTTTCCAATCGGTGTAAAGGGGGCTGACTTATGAAGGGAGGATAAGGGGTAAAATCTAAAAAAAATCAAATGGGGTATCGTTTTAAAGGTTTTTGGGTGCTCCGATATCATTTCTGGCCAACATTTTCCAAACGGTGTAAAGGGAGCTGACTTATGGAGGGGGGAGAAGGGGTAAAATCTAAAAAAAATGTAATTGGGTATCGTTTTATAGGTTTTTGGGTGCTCCAATTCCATTTCTGGCATTATTTTTCCCATCAGAGTAAAGGGGGCTGACTTATGGAGGCAGGATAAGGAGTAAAATCTAAAAAAAAACAAATGGGGTATCGTTTTATAGGTTTATGGGTGCTCCCATTCCATTTCTGGCATTATTTTTGCCATCAGAGGAAAGGGGGCTAACTTATGGAGGGAGGATAAGGGGTAAAATCTAAAAGAAATCAAATGGGGTATCGTTTTAAAGGTTTTTGGGTGCTCCGATATCATTTCTGGCCAAATTTTTCAAATCGGTGTAAAGGGAGCTGACTTATGGAGGAGGGAGAAGGGGTAAAATCTAAAAAAAATCAAATGGGGTATCGTTTTATGGGTTTTTGGGTGCTCCAATTCCATTTCTGGCATTATTTTTCCCATCAGAGGAAAGGGGGCAGACTTATGGAGGGGAGGGAAGGGGTAAATTCTAAAAAAAAAATCGAATTGGGTATCGTTTTATAGGTTTTTGGGTGCGCCAATTCCATTTCTGGCAATATTTTTACCATCAGAGGAAAGGGGGCTGACTTAGGGAGAGAGGAAATGAGGTAAAATCTAAAAAAAATCAAATAGGGTATAGTTTTATAGGTTTTTGGGTGCTCCCATTCCATTTCTGGCAATATTTTTCCCATCAGAGGAAAGGGGGCAGACTTATGGAGGGGAGAGAAGGGGTAAAATCTAAAAAAATCTAGTTGGGTATCGTTTTATAGGTTTTAGGGTGCTCCAATTCCATTTCTGGCAATATTTTTCGCATCAGAGTAAAGGGGGCTGACTTATGGAGGGAGGGTAAGAGGTAAAATTTAAAAAAAATGAAATGGGGTATCGATTCATAGGTTTTAGGGTGCTCCAATTCCATTTCTGGCAATATTTTTCCCATCAGAGGAAAGGGGGCTGACTTATGGAGCGAGGATATAAGGTAAGTTCTAAAAAAATCAAATGGGGTATCGTTTTATAGGTTTTTGGGTGCTCCAATTCCATTTCTGGCAATATTTTTCTTATCAGAGGAAAAGGGGCTGACTTATGGAGGGCGGTAAAGGGGTAATATCTAATAAAAATCAAATGGGGTATCGTTTTATAGGTTTTTGGTTGCTCCGATATCATTTCTGGCCAAATTTTTTCAATCGGTGTAAAGGCAGCTGACTTATGGAGGTGGGAGAAGGGGTAAAATCAAAAGAAAATCAAATTAGGTAAAGTTTTATAGGTTTTTGGGTGCTCCAATTCCATTTCTGGCATTATTTTTGCCATCAGAGGAAAGGGGGCTAACTTATGGAGGGAGGATAAGGGGTAAAATCTAAAAGAAATCAAATGGGGTATCGTTTTAAAGGTTTTTGGGTGCTCCGATATCATTTCTGGCCAAATTTTTCAAATCGGTGTAAAGGGAGCTGACTTATGGAGGAGGGAGAAGGGGTAAAATCTAAAAAAAATCAAATGGGGTATCGTTTTATGGGTTTTTGGGTGCTCCAATTCCATTTCTGGCATTATTTTTCCCATCAGAGGAAAGGGGGCAGACTTATGGAGGGGAGGGAAGGGGTAAATTCTAAAAAAAAATCGAATTGGGTATCGTTTTATAGGTTTTTGGGTGCGCCAATTCCATTTCTGGCAATATTTTTCCCATCAGACGAAAGGGGGCTGACTTATGGAGGGCGGAAAAGGGGTAATATATAATAAAAATCAAATGGGGTAACGTTTTATAGGTTTTTGGGTGCTCCAATTCCATTTCTGGCAATATTTTTACCATCAGAGGAAAGGGGGCTGACTTAGGGAGAGAGGAAATGAGGTAAAATCTAAAAAAAATAAAATAGGGTATAGTTTTATAGGTTTTTGGGTGCTCCCATTCCATTTCTGGCAATATTTTTCCCATCAGAGGAAAGGGGGCAGACTTATGGAGGGGAGAGAAGGGGTAAAATCTAAAAAAATCTAGTTGGGTATCGTTTTATAGGTTTTAGGGTGCTCCAATTCCATTTCTGGCAATATTTTTCGCATCAGAGTAAAGGGGGCCGACTTATGGAGGGAGGGTAAGAGGTAAAATTTAAAAAAAATGAAATGGGGTATCGATTCATAGGTTTTAGGGTGCTCCAATTCCATTTCTGGCAATATTTTTCCCATCAGAGGAAAGGGGGCTGACTTATGGAGCGAGGATATAAGGTAAGTTCTAAAAAAATCAAATGGGGTATCGTTTTATAGGTTTTTGGGTGCTCCAATTCCATTTCTGGCCAAATTTTTCCAATCGGTGGAAAGGGCGCTGACTTATGGAGGGGGGAGAAGGGGTAAAATCTGAAAAAAATCAAATGGGGTGTCGTTTTTTAGGTTTTTGGTTGCTCCGATTCCATTTCTGGCATTATTTTTCCCTTCACATGAAAGGGGGCTGACTTATGGAGGGCGGTAAAGGGGTAATATCTAATAAAAATCAAATGGGGTATCGTTTAATAGGTTTTTGGGTGCTCCGATATCATTTCTGGCCAATATTTTCCAATCGGTGTAAAGGGGGCTGACTTATGGAGGGTGGTAAAGGGGTAATATCTAATAAAAATCAAATGGGGTATCGTTTTATAGGTTTTTGGGTGCTCCTATATCATTTCTGACCAAATTTTTCCAATCGGTGGAAAGGGGGCGGACTTATGGAGGGGCAGAAGGGGTAGTCTATATCAAAAATTTAATTTTGTTCCGCATCGGACAACGAAATAAGATTAGAGACTTTCCTTAAGTTCTAAAGCATCAAGAAATGTCAGTCTTAGGCCGCACATAGCCGGACCTTAATTTTCCCCGGTCAAAAAAGATGAAAAAAGTGTATTATCTTCAATCTTATGTAAATTAAATTAAGCGAAAGCACAATTTCGTACTTCAAGTAACACAAACATAGCCTTCACATGGCATGCATCAGCTAAAAATGGTCCAAAATTAGTCTCCGTATCACGACTTTGTGTTCATGGAACCTTCAAACCCATACATTTCCGATTTCAGGGGTTAATTGGCACTTGGATGACAAGCTTGATTTTTGGAATTTCTGTCTGTCAGTTTTGCATTCTGTCCCAGTGTGTAGTGTACGTAATTTGAATTGGCAACATTGTTTTTCTTTCTCTTTTTTTAATTTGAATTAAAAGTTGATGCTCAGAGCTCAAACCTGTGCTGTTTCACAGGTTTATCAAATCCTTTCTGTCCCCTTTCGTTTCCAAATTCGTAATTCAAACTAGAGTTCGGTACTTTTTCTGCATACCTTAAATTGCTGATACGTTTGCTTATTGAGCGCATCCTGCAGCTGTCGTCGCTGTAACTCCTCTTTGTAACCCTCCTCTAGCAGCTCCTGCTGTTCACGTTCCTGTTTCTGCTTGGCCTGTTTCTCCTGTTCCATGCGTCGCAAATCCGCTTTTAGCGTATCATCACGATTCTGACGCACTGCCTCTATATAGGGACGAAATGCACTGCACATGGTATCCAATAGATCAATAAATCCCTCCATGGCCTGCTCGCGCGTTATATCGCCCAACATTTGCCAATGTTGTTGACGATCTCGACCAATCACATCGAGCACACCCAGGGCCGGGGCATGGGTTGTGTTGAAGGGTCCCAGTGAGGCCTGCTGCTTGAAGGCAATTAGCTTAAGATTATCTTCGTAGGATAGATGAATAGCTTTGCCCGAGTTCTCTGCCAAAAGAAGAAAAGAAATTTTACAGTTCAAATCAGAAACAGAGGAAGCCACACAGCAGACGGCGCTGCTCTTGTTTATACACACGTTTGTAAAATGTAAATGCCAGTCGATAAAGCTCCTGCAGTGGAAAACCCCATTTCTCTGCTGTCGCTATATTGCCACTTGTCCCACTTTCCATGGTGTTTATTAATTATTTCTTGTCTTCTTTCAAGTCTTTTGGTGCTCTTAAAAAAAAATATAATGGTGAGAGGGGGGGACGGGGACAAGGGTCTTGTTGACAAACAAAATCTCTAAAGTAATCGAGCGGTGGTCACACTAATCTCAAAAATAGTCGAACGGTGGTTACACTAATTTGTGCACTGAACAGTGATGGCAAATTAGCTAGTTGAAAAAGCAACTAATTTGTATAAACTTTGATGAAAATATGTTTAAAATTGCCTTAATATGGAAATATGTGTAAGTTTAGCTTAAGTCTAGCACATTTTTACAAGTATGCTAAGTTTATTTGATTTTAATAATTGATGATTTAACATAATTAAAATTAATGGTACGGACAACACATAACTTGTTTGGGCTCACAAACAAGTCATTTAGTGTGAGAGTGAATTCTAAAAATAAAGTAGTGTGCTGAAATGGACAAAATATACCAAAAAAAATATTGAATTTTGTTTTTTTTTTAAAGTGAGATCTCAATTTTTTTGTGTAAAATTAATTACGACGATTTAAAACAATTCAGAATATGAAATGTGGATCAGTCCAAAAATTTGTTTGGTGTATTTGACGCTTAAAATAAATTGTAGCTTCTTTTTTGTTCTCCCAATTTACAACTTTATTTCAATTTCAGCTACTTTTTTCTAGCTATTTTTCTTGCGTCACTATTTATAGCAGTTTTTGTTTACCAACACTGGCTATTGTTGTTGCACGTGCGTGCAATTCTCCAGTTAACAAAATGAGCAGCACACGTTTCTTTTTGGCGGATTTGCCGCCCCAAACAACCGAATCAGATCTATTGAACCTATTCCAAGACTATGGCCAAGTGGATCATGTGGATCTAAAACGAAAAGATGAAGCTCAGGAACAGGCGGCCAAAGTAATAGCCTTTGTTACCGTCTACACGGAGGATGCTCAATATTGTAAGTGCCAGCAGTGAGCTCCAATCTGATGCCTTATAACTTGCTATACGTATCTTAGGTGTCAATGAGCTCAACTGGCAGAAGCTGCACGGAGCCAAGCTGCGTGTTTCTTTGGCCAAGGAGTCCTTCTTGGATCGTCTAAAGCGTGAACGTGAAGAGAACCAGTTAAAGGAGCAGAATGAAGAGCAAAAGACGCAATTTCAGCAAAGCAGCTCGGAGCTGCTGGTACAAAATAAGCAAAACAAGCGACGAGTCTTTGGTGAAGATGAGGAGATCGGTGATGATGAGGTGGCTCCCGAGCTGCTTATTACCAAAAAACGGGCCGCCCACTCCATACACAATGGCAAGGTAAGCGGGTGGAGTTTAATTAGTATATCAATTCATTATTTTCTTCCTCTCAGATTGTCATCCAACAAGAGACCGATGTGAAACCTTTGCACATTATTGAGCAATATAAGAAGCCCGCCAAGCAGCCGACGGATGCCAAAGTAAGCAAAGCGGAACAGAAACGCAAGGAGTCTTTAAACAAAAAAAGACAAGAGCATCTGCAAAAGAAGTCAGTCATACAGTTGGCTCTCAACCTAGAGGGATCACAGTCCAAGAAAATCAAGTTCAGTGATGCTGAAGAGGAAGAAGTTGAGAAGGAGCCAGTGGTGAAACCCAAGAAAGATCTCTTTGCCGCGGATGAAGGTGAAGAGGATGAGGATGAAGATGAGCAAGTGTTGCTGCCTCAGTATGCCAGCAAAAAGGGTGCACGTCTGGCTGAAATGCAAAGTAAACAAAGTTTAGATCCAAGATTTCGTATAACTGGAAATTTTGTCGAAGAGGAGTTGGATGAGGAGGAGGCGGAGGAGCAGCAGCAGCAAATGGAACCCGAAAGTGAACGCAACTGGCAAATGGGCATACTTGAACAGGTGGTGGGTCATAAGCTAAACAATTCCCAGGAAAACGAAACCAAGTCAGCCAAAAACAAGAAAATGCTGCGCTTTGATCCGGCCAAGGAGGATCATCAGAAGCTAGTGCGTCAGAAGGAGAAAGAGTCGCCCAAGCTGAGTTCAAATCAAACAGCAGATTCTGCAGATGCAGCGGTTGATACTACCGAAGCTGTTTCCAAAGCAGCCTTTTACATGGTCACGGATACCCTAAAGGAATCGCTTAATATGCGTGGCGAAGGCTTTAGCCTTTTGGACATGTTTGGCAGTGCTCATGATGAGGAATTGGTCAAGCGGCAGGATCAGCTGGAGAAGCTAAGCAATGAGAAGATACTTGTCAATAAGTCGAATGCCAGCAAACTGGGTCTGGCCTCTGTCAATCCCTTTAGCTATGATTCCTCAGAGAGTGAAGAGGAAAAGGACGCGGAAATTGCAAATGAAAATGAGGCACCTGCCACCAACAAAAAAGCCAAACAAAAGAAATCCAAAATCCAAATGGAATCCTACTTTATAGCCAAAAATGATGCCAGACTTAAGGGTAAGCCAAATTCGAGCAGAGTTTAAATTTTGTTTTCTCATTTTTTTTGTGATTTCGCAGAGGGTGCCAAATTCTTTAAACCCGCCAAATCTGAAGTGAATCAGGCGGATTATGATCAGGTCAAGAATCGTCTCAAGTTGCTGATTAGTAATAAAATAGCCAAAACTAAGAAGAATCTACCCAGCAAGGATTTGATGAAGAAACCAAAAAAATCACAAAAAAGTTGAAGAGCCGTCTTCATGACTGGAATTTGAGTTAAGCTACATTTAGTTCGTTTTTAAGGGTGGATTTCTTTAAATGCTCGTCATGATACAATGAATACAAGATAGTGCAAACACTTGCTGCGTTTCGCAGGCGCATAAGGCTGCCTTCACACTGTTAGGCCTGCATTTCCCCCCATGAAATTCTATGAATATGATAAGCTATTCAAATTTAAAACATAACAAAAAGCAGAACTACTATACTTTCATGACTCTTGTGTCGAACAGGCAAATAATTTGCCCAAATTTTGATGAAAATTTATCTGAATAGCCTTAATTGCAGATTTGGCAGAACTTGAAACTAAAACTATGCTTCCATACACAAATAATTTGATCAAATATGATTGAAAAGTTTCATTATTTGAAATAATTAGCATAATTTGCATCATAATTTGGGCAAATTATTTGCCTGTTCGAAACTTAGCTTTACTTTGTGAGTCTTTGACTTCATTTGATAGATTACACTGTAACACATTTTTGAACTCAAAAAAGTTGATAGCGTTGATAGCTATTCGTAGAAGACTTCAAATCGGCCCTTGGATCTGTAAATAGTTTTTTTTTTTTAATTTTATATCAAACTTATTCTTTATTAAGTGAAAATTTGTTGTAGCTGAATTTCCAACTTCTTAAGTAAAACTTGGTATATAAAGATTATAAGAGCTTGAAAGACCCAACTTTAATGTAGATCATGTAGAACATGTTCGATGCATTTATCAATCATTTTGTATACTGGGGGTTATTGCTGGCTCGAGGTCAATGTTTTTAACGTGCTTCATTATAAAATAGTAAAACACGATTTTTGGTTTTCGAATATATTTCGAGACCCTTCGGGATTCGCCTTCAGGACTGTAACAATATAATACAACAAAATACACAATTTTACTTTACAATGTTTATATATTACTTGAACATATATGGGCATTTCCACAGTGAGGTCCACCGCAAAAAAAAAAAAACTCAAAGATTGTCACGTTGCGTCAGTAACGCTTGCAATAGTAAGTGCGGCACCTTCCAGAGCTAAATATTGGTATTAAAAGATGTGTTTTTACGTATTTAGATGGAATCAATTTCTGAAAAAAGGAAGAAATATGCAAGGCGGTATAAAAGGACCCCCATAAGCAGGAGGATTATCGTGCTAAAGCAATTGAGAGAGTGCGAAAATATCGAAAGAAAGCGGATGTGGAGCTGAAATTAGAACTGCCGGACAATATGAAAAAACTGGTTGAGGCAAAAAGAGAAAAGAACCGTTTAAGGCAATCAAAATATCGGGACAGAAAGCGAAAGGAAGCCAAAGTAAACGATGAATATGTGTCTTAATACTTGTAAGCAAACACTAGGAAGAGCTGTAAGGAAGGCAGAAAAAGCATTGCCAATGGACATAAGAAAAAAGGTAGAAGTCGTCAATGCCTTGTATAAAAAATATGTTGAGCCCGAAGAAACGTTAGAAAAACCAAAAAACCAGGCTTTAGCATTTCAACAGTTACAACAACAACAACAACAACAATTGCAAGCAGTAAAAGACTCCCGCAAACAATTTCATATAAAAAAAAACGTTTTGTAAGCTTTCAAATGTAAGCAAATGCTGCTGCGACATTTATAAAACTCATCAAAGTAAGCGTTTTATAATCGAAACGGACCCATCGTTATAAGCTTATAAAAGACGATTGTAAAACACGTTTTTTAAAACACGTAAAAACGTTTTTTGCAAACGTGTTAAGTAAATGCTTAATAATCAATTTTTATACGCTTTCCACAAGCTTTGTAAATACGGTTATAAAACACGTATTCTGAATGAAATAAGTAAGCGTTTGAAACATTTATTTTGTGAGTGTTCTTATTAGATTTTAGTTTTATTGTATATGGGGTTTAGCTTATTTAGTTTTATTAAAAATAAACGAAAATGAAAATTAAATTAAAGCAGTGGTTTCTCAGTTCTTTTGAGAATTGTTGCTTTAATTTTAATACGATTTTTCGCGTATTGAAAAAAAGATTTCGAGACATTTTCCATTTTCGCAAGTGAAAGTTTCTGCAATAGAATTTAAATATGAATGTAAATAATTTATTATAAGCTGAATGAAAGCTTTCTAACTTACGATGAATGGCAGTGGCGACAGTGAAGGCTCGAATGCACTGCTTGTCCGCAGTACCTCTCCACGAAAAATTTTCTGCAACTCAGTCATCCATAAGTTTTTTCCACTACTTCGTAACGAATTTCCATCAATTTCAATCTCTTGTTCTGGACGTTCAAACTCGCTCCCTACGGATCATGGTGCCTCGCTGTTCCACAAATGTTGGAAAACTTCGTTGGCGCAGTGCACAACACTTCTTGATTTTTTTGCTGGCGATATTAAAAAAATTTACAAGCGCACGTAACATTTCATTTTGATTCAAATTTTTGCTGCTTTTCTCTTCAGAAACCACAACTGGAATGATTTACACAGTTTTTTTTGCTCGCCTTCGCTCAAGGTGACCGATGTCGACTTTGTAGGCGCAATGCGCGGAATTTGTAAAATGAAGTAAGACTATACAAATTTGTATACTTAACAACATTATAAGCAAACGGATACAGACTTGATTGTGTTTATGCGCGAAATGCGCACTTGGACTATAAAAATATAACAAATTCGACAGCAAATGGAAGTCAATTTGTTAGCCTTGATGCGCGGAATTTGTAAAATTTAGTTAAATTTTAGTTTAGACTATAAATAATTGTATACCTAACAACCTCGACAACAAATGGAAGTCAATTTGTTAGCCTTGAATGCGCGGAATTTGTAAAATTAAGCAAAATTGTAATTTAGACTATACAAGTTTGTATGTAGCCCACAACTTAGACAGTAAACCGATGTCGACTTTATAGGCGCAATGCGCGGAATTTGTAAAATGAAGTAAGACTATACAAATTTGTATACTTAACAACATTATAATCAAACGGATAGCGACTTGATTGTGTTCGTGAGCGAAACGCGCACTTGGACTATAAAAATATAACAAATTCGACAGCAAATGGAAGTCAATTTGTTAGCCTTGATGCGCGGAATTTGTAAAATTTCGTTAAAATTGCTTTAAAAGAAGTCAAATTGTAGGCTAGAGTATAAAAATTTTTAATCCCATTTTTATTTTAAAATATTTTTTTTTCAATCAATTTACCCTTGAATTTAGCGTCAGCTCCAAATTTGCTTGACTCCCTGTAGCTTGACTAGCCCAAAATCATTCAGAACGCAATCGTCGCCTGAACAACATCTAAATTAAATTAAATTAATATAAAATTTAATCCAATTTTACAAAATGGATAAAACTGGCGATATTCAAGATAATAAAACCATTCCACCCAAAGGAATAAAGTCCGCAAGGGTAAGTGTGTTGCGGCACAAGAAATGGAAGACCACCAAAGGCTCGAAGATACCGAATTTAGTGGGAACAGGTCCTTGGTTAGCTAAGGATAGGCGACGCTCGTTGGAGTTGGCTCAGAAGCAGAGGAAGGCCTTAAAAGAAGAAGAAGACAAAAAGTCGCAGGTGGCGCCGCCACCACCGCCACCACCACCACCTCAGCTGCAACTGGCTCGGCGCAGGCGTTTGACTTTCCTCCTCTCAAAGACTTGGGGTCTTTGCTTGATTCTCCCCAAGCTGAAATGCGTTTGTAATGAACCCTATATGCTGAGCCTGATCCCACCACCAGCTCCACTTGTCCTAGAGGAGAATGTCAAGAAGGGACTGCTACGCTTTCGTTGCAGTGACAATCATTTGGTTAATGTACCCAGCCAGCTGGTGAATCGCTACTCGGAGTACATGCGTAATCGTCAAGATCATCCTTCGTTTAGCTATAAACGTCCCATACAGCTGCCTTCCATTCGCTTGTCGACACTGAAACGTGTGATTCTCTGGATGAAGCGGCACTACACAGACGATATGCGTCAATTGATCAGAACAATTCCGTCTGTGGCAATGGGTCGTCGCTTTGGTACCACCTGGGATGAAGAATTTTTGAATACCGAACTGGATCTCCTGGTTGAGTTGATAATGGCAGCCAATTATTTGGGCGTGGATCCATTGTACCAACATGCCACGCACTTTTTGGCCGAGATTATGACACAGCGCACCAAAGAAGAAGAATTTCAAATGCGAGAAATTGGCCGGAATGTGGCAAAGGTTCGCATGAGTCTTGATGTCTATGCTCCACGAATGAGTGAGGTTATGAGCCAGGCCTCGGCTAAGGATAAGAAATGAGAAATGAGAAGAAAATAAAATAAATTTTTTGTTTTTGGTTGAATCAGCCCAAAAATAAATATAAATATAATAAATAAAAATAATAAGCAGTTTGAGTTGAGTTTTTATTTTAAATCCGCGGCTGCCGTTGGCTGGGTTGTTGCGAATTTTATTTTGCTTGTTACTCGACTATTGTTCATTGTTCATCATATGACTTGGCATGTTTCATAATATGAGATGGAACCACCCCATACCACACAGAAATGTACAGTAAGTGTTCTTCTTTTCGAATATCGTGGAAGTAATTGACAAAACCATCGGGTGCATTCACGTTGAAGCGTTTTTCATCTGAAAGCATAGACTAATATATCTAGACTGAACGATTGCGCAGTCGACAACGCTTCTGTTAGAAATTAATCAGCTGTTCGCTGTCACTTACGCTCTCTGGAAACACTTGGAAATATGTTCGTCTCGCTCTAACCGCTATTTCTTATGAGCACTATCAATATAGTGATGCAGCGCAAATTTCATTGTTAGTATATAATATGTAAATCCATGACACCACGGTATGCCATTCAATCTGCACCCCATACTTTACCTTTTAGTATTTCATACTTTATTGAATTGCAAAAAAAAAACTTGATTTAGCAGAAGGAATGGCATACTGTGGTGTTTTCAGATAAAAACGTTTCATCGTGGATGGACCTGATGGTTTTTCCCATCACTTTCATGATGTTCGAAAAGAAGAGCAATTTCTGTCGTGAAAGGGAGGTCTGTTGAGGTAGCCGTGAGAAAGGTGCCATCTCATATTATGGAATATGCGATTTCGAGCAAAGACTTGACAAGAATCCTTACGTTGCTTATTAAGTGGTGATTTTTTTTTTTAATTTCCATCTGTTTAGATGTTCAGCTTTACGTAAAACTCATCGTACAGCATCGACACTTGCATTGAATTGTAATTTTGAATGAATTTTGGTAACCAAACAGTATGAATTTGAAGCTTGTCGAACAATTCGCCGCATCTGCAGTACATGAAAGTGCCTTTTTAATGCGGCTTTGCATGATCGTTTTGAAGAAAATTGCATACAACACTTTTGCTTTTACCAATTTTTTTCAACAATTTGCCTGTACGTAAGGTTACACTGCTTATACGCCATTGTTTTTGGCTTTTTCTACATCAGTTAGTGCCTTAACGCGACCCATAATATTTGTATACCCTTGTAGAGGGTATATTGAAATTGTCGAGATGTTTGTAACGCATAGAATCAAAGCATCTCCGACCACATAAAGTATATATATTCTTGATCAGCGTGACGAACTGAGTTGATATAGCCATGTCCGTCTGTCCGTTCGTCTGTTTCTATGCGATCTCATCCGTTAGTTTTAAAGCTATCTTAACCAAACTTTGCACGAAGTCATTTGGTACAAAAACGCTGCACATTTGTCGGAACCGGCCGGATCGGATGACTATATCATATAGCTGCCATAGGAACGATCGGTCGAAAAAGTAGTTCCAGTGAGAAAAACTTTTTTGTCTTCAATGGTAGCGTCTTTATACTTTCCACTTATGAATATTATCAGTTTCCACTCTAACTTCGGGGAGTTTGGTCCAAATCTGATGAATATATCGTATAACTGGCAAGCAAATAGTCAAAGTAGTGGCGCCATCTATTGCTGAGTTTGGAAAATAACTCAGCTAAGAATGTTCGACGAAAATCATTTAAAGCCCTTATTTATAAAATGTTTCATCTATTCCTCTATTCCTCTAAATTATCCTCTATTTTATTATTTCCATTCGGTCTGAATTAACATCATATTCATAGCTCCATAAATATATGATTCACTATTTTTCGAATTTTGTATTTTCAATTTTTGCCCAATTTGCTTCAAATTCATTTTCAAAGCAAGCGAGTATAAGCTAGTCTAATATATGAACCTCACTGAAATAAGTATATATGCAAAAATATTTTTCTCTATCTTTTGTATAATAGCCACGGTAAATTTGTTGTTGGTATATAAAAGTGTGTTCTTGTATTCTATTTTTAGATGCCTATGCAAAATTCTTCTATGTTCACTATTCTTATTAACGTTATCATGAATTTTGTGTGGTGTGATAGCATTTTCTTAGGAAATGAGTATATGTGCGAGCTGAAATTGTTGTGCATTAGGTGCATTGCCCGATAAGCTTTATTCAAAAAATACACGAAAGGTAACTTGTGGGTGCATTTATAACATCAAACAGTTATTCTATAGTGTATACCTATAGAGTGCATTTGTCAGCTAAAGAGCGTAGATTAATAATGGAATTCAAGAAAAGTGTTACTAAAACTGCTGATATAGAAGATGGAGTCAACCAGCATTGAAACACGATTTCAAACTTTTAAAAAAACTTCGATTATAATGGCGAGATCAAACGCTGTGGCAGACGGGATATTTCTAAATTGTTCATTAATATCAGATTTTTATGAAGATTTTATGGACGGCTAGAGAACACGGATAAATAAAGGAGATGTGGAACAAATGGTTAAAAAAAACGCGAAATTTCAAAAATTCTCATTTGAGTTTAGATTATCATAAAGAATACCCTTCCGGCGGGTAAATATGAGGAAAAGATCAAATGGTCAAGAAAATCGCGAAATTTGCAAAATTTTCAAATGACCTAAGATAACTATGAAGGTTGGATAGATGGCAATTGAAGACTCGTATACAAGAGGCTTAGACCAAAAACTGCACAATTTGTCAAATTTTTATTTGAGTATTTACGAAAGCGTAGCCGTTGGTAAATAAGAGGCGTGGATTGAGCTGGTTAAAATTTGTCAATTTTTCGTATGACCTTATATTATTATGAATGTTTTATGGATGGCAATGTAGACGGGTGTAGGGGTAGGAGGTGTAGATCGAACGGTTAAAAGAATCGCGAAATTTGCCAATTTTTCATATGACCAAAGATTATTATGTAGACTTAATAGACGGCAATAGTAGACGGGTAAATATAGAAAGTGTAGACCGAACTGTCCAAAACATCGCGAAATTTTCAAAATTATTATTTGAGTTTAGATTTTTCGAGAAATTTGACAAATTTTATGAGTTTTGGAAATCATTAAGATGTGATAGATGGCAATTGTGGACGCGGAAATGGTTAACTCCAACGGTCCAAAAAGTTGCGAAATTTACATAACTTTTGCATGTGTTAGATTATAATGTAGACAGGTAAATTGACGGGTCAAGATCAAGCGGTACAAAAATCCTGATATATACAAAAATTTATGCTAAGTTGAGATTATCATGAAGATTTATTAGTTGGAAATAATAGACGGGTAAATAGGAGGTGTCGGTCAATCGGTTTAAAGAAATTTTAACATTTGCGAAATTCTTATATAAGTTTAGATGGACACGAAGACGGGTATATCGACGGGTAAATAGGAGGTGAAGATCATACGGACCAAAAACTCGTGAAATTTGAAAAAAAAATGTTTAGATTATCATGAAGATTTGATAGATGGCAATTGTCTATTAAGCTTCACGTCTTCGTATTGTGTTTAAAATTCTAGAGGGAGCGCAGCAAAGCACGCCGGGTGCCTGCTATGTAAATATGTATGGCAAAACAGTTTGATGGCAAATCTCTTAGCCATTTTTGAAGTAAAAGTGTGTTTTTAACACTCATTTTCGGCATTTTAAATGATTTCAAATTGATATCAAATTGAAATCGATATATTGCCCAGCTCTAGCTAAAAAAATCATTTTAAAATTTGTATTTTTTTTCAATCAATTTACCCTTGACTTTAGCATCAGCTTCACATTTGCTTTACTTCCCTTTTGCATGACCAGCCAGAATCATTCACAACGAAATCATCGACAGAACAACACCAAAATTTAAAAATATTTAAATTAAAATAAAATTCGATCCAATTTTACAAAATGGACAAAACTGGCGACATTCAAGACAATAAACCCATTTCACCCAAAGGAGTACAATCCGCCAGGGTGATTGCGCTACCGCAACCGAAATGGAAGACCACCAAGGGTTCGAACATACCGAATTATATGGGAACAGGTCCTTGGTTGGCTAAGGATAAGCGACGCTCGTTTGAGTTGGCTGAGATGCACAAGAAGACCTTAAAAGAAGACAAACAGTCGCAGTCGAAGCTGAACGTGATCCCACCAGCTCCACCTGTCCTGGAGGAGAAAGTCAAAATAGGAATGTTACGTTTTCAATGCAATGACAATTGTTTGGTTAATGTACCCTGCCAGCTGGTGAATCATTTCTCGGCGCACATCTGTGAGCTGCAGGATGCTCCTGACTTCTGTTACGAAAGTCCCATACCGCTGCCTTCCATTCGCTCGTCGACACTGCAACATGTGATTCTCTGGATGAAGCAGCACTACACAGACGATTTGCTTCAACTGACCAAAACACTTCCGTGTCCGACAAGCGGCAATCAGTTGGATATCACCTGGGATCAAGGATTTTTTGGCGGCGCACTGCATATCCTGGTTGAGGTGATAATGGCGGCTAACTATTTGGGCATAGATCCATTGTTCGATCATGCCAACCACTTTATGGCCGAGATTATGTTGAAGCGCACCATCGACGAACAAATTAAAATGCAAGAAATCGGCAAAATTTTGAAGGATGTTGAGTTGAAGGAGGCCGAGACTGAAGATGAGAAGTGAAATGTTGAAAGTTTGATATATTTTGTACATGCAATTTTTTGGTTGTTTTTGGTTGGAACAGCTTAAAAATAAAATGGATTATTGCGAATTTTGTTTTGCTTGTAACTCGACTATTGTTTATCCGATACAGATACAGATACGCCGGCATGGATATCAATCCATCCGCCGGTAGTGTATAGATTGCCAAATACTGTATTGAACTACTACACAGAGGTTGCCCAGCTCGTCGCCAGATACCCGATCGTTTGTCCTTCACAGTGTAGACACTAGACACTAGTTCCCCTTGACTTTGTTGCTGAGAACCCTGGTTTTCATACATTTTTGTTCAATTTGCAGTAAATTTAAAATCCTAATCCTCGCGCTCACGTTTGACAGTCACGCCCACACCGCTGGAGCTGGAACCGCATCGCTATCCACCTCCATTTTCAGCTGGTTCGCATTGGGCTCATTTTTGAGTTCCACCGAGGAGGAGCCAACATAGTTTTCGCTGTGGTGTTGGTAAACTTGATGACCGGGTTGGGTATGGTTACTACCTGCTGTTTGGCCACCACCTAGTGCAGACGCTTGGGTTCGTTGGAGACGGCTCCAGTGCGGATTTGTGGACCTTAGCTTGTGGTTTCCACGTGATTGAAGAGATCTCTGAGATGGTAAGAGATAGAAGGTTTGACATGTATATGACATATACTTCTTATACTTGCCGGCAAATCAAGCTTATTTGCAATACTTGCCACGCCCCCTCCTGCCCCCGCAATTTGGAAAAAACATCATACCTCCAGTGTTGCCAAATAAGCTTTTTTCCCGTAATTTTTAGCTTTTTTTAAAAACGTATTGCGGGAAAAATTTAGGAACACCGGGAAGCGGGTTTTCTGCACATTTTCGAACAGTGGATTTTTCTTGTTCCACTGACGAATGTTGTTCACGGCCACACTAACGTCAACAAAGAACAGCTGATTGAATTGCTATGTCTGCAATTGTACATCAAAGTTCGCCATCCACATGTCAAGCAGCATGCCCTCCTGGTAGTTCCATCACGATAAAGTTAGTTTGCGGGATTCATACTTAAGAAATATTACTGCATTTTAACATTCTAAAACAAAGAATGGAACAATTGCCGCTTGCCTTGGCCATGTACAACTCATGGGCATAGTCGCTTTTCAATTACTTTCACCCACTGAGCTAAAACCCTCTCCGTCCATGGCAACGCCATTGCCAGAGCAGCTGTTCCTATTGGTGACTTCGATAGCATATCGATAGAAAATCTAGCCTTTTTAGCGGAAAATAGCTATATGTCGTGACAGTAGCTAGTTCATCCAAGACAGTGACTTGATCATCCGTCGCGGATGACCTAGCAAATGGACATTTATCTCTAATGAGGAAATACAGAGAATGAATGAGGTCATTTGCTGGTTGATAAGAAGTATATGTCATATACATGTCAATCCTCTGTCTCTTATCATTTCTGAGATCTGTTCGGTTCAATTGCGAGGAAACCATAAGCTAAGGTCCACAAATCCGCACTGGAGCCGTATCCAACGAACCCAAGCGTCTGCACTAGGTGGTGGCCAAACAGCAGGTGTTAACCATACCCAACCCGGTCATCAAGTTTACCAACACCACAGCGAAAACTATGTCGGCTTCTCCTCGGTAGAGCTCAAAAATGAACAAAATGCGGATCAGCTGAAAATGGAGGTTAAATCGAAAATGGAGGTGGATAGTGATGCGGTTCCAGCTCCAGCGATGTGGGCGTGGCTGTCAAACGTGAGCGTGAGGATTAGGATTTTAAATTTACGCAAATTGAACAAAAATGTATGAAAACCAGGGTTCTCAGCAACAAAGTCAAGGGGAACTAGTGTCTAGTGTCTACACTGTGAAGGACAAACGATCGGGTATCTGGCGACGAGCTGGGCAACCTCTGTGTAGTAGTTCAATACAGTATTTGGCAATCTATACACTACCGACGGATGGATTGATATCCATGCCGGCGTATCTGTATCTGTATCGGATAAACAATAGTCGAGTTACAAGCAAAACAAAATTCGCAATAATCCATTTTATTTTTAAGCTGTTCCAACCAAAAACAACCAAAAAATTGCATGTACAAAATATATCAAACTTTC
Organism: Lordiphosa magnipectinata; assembly: GCA_037044535.1. Lineage (NCBI taxonomy): Eukaryota > Metazoa > Arthropoda > Insecta > Diptera > Drosophilidae > Lordiphosa > Lordiphosa magnipectinata. The sequence continues at coordinate 74,717 of JBAMBO010001282.1, forward strand.
AACATTTCACTTCTCATCTTCAGTCTCGGCCTCCTTCAACTCAACCTCCTTCAAAATTTTGCCGATTTCTTGCATTTTAATTTGTTCGTCGATGGTGCGCTTCATCATAATCTCGGCCATAAAGTGGTTGGCATGATCGAACAATGGATCTATGCCCAAATAGTTAGCCGCCATTATGACCTCAACCAGGATATGGAGTGCGCCGCCAAAAAATCCTTGATCCCAGGTGATATCCAACTGATTGCCGCTTGTCGGAGACGGAAGTGTTTTGGTCAGTTGAAGCAAATCGTCTGTGTAGTGCTTCTTCATCCAGAGAATCACATGTTGCAGTGTCGACGAGCGAATGGAAGGCAGCGGTATGGGACTTTCGTAACAGAAGTCAGGAGCATCCTGCAGCTCACAGATGTGCGCCGAGAAATGATTCACCAGCTGGCAGGGTACATTAACCAAACAATTGTCATTGCATTGAAAACGTAACATTCCTATTTTGACTTTCTCCTCCACGACAGGTGGAGCTGGTGGGATCACGTTCAGCTTCGACTGCGACTGTTTGTCTTCTTTTAAGGTCTTCTTGTGCATCTCAGCCAACTCAAACGAGCGTCGCTTATCCTTAGCCAACCAAGGACCTGTTCCCATATAATTCGGTTTGTTCGAACCCTTGGTGGTCTTCCATTTCGGTTGCGGTAGCGCAATCAGCCTGGCGGATTCTACTCCTTTGGGTGAAATGGGTTTATTGTTTTGAATGTCGCCAGTTTTGTCCATTTTGTAAAATTGGATCGAATTTTATTTTAATTTAAATATTTTTAAATTTTGGTGTTGTTCTGTCGATGATTTCGTTGTGAATGATTCTGGCTAGTCTGGCTAAAGGGAGTAAAGCAAATGTGAAGCTGATGCTAAAGTCAAGGGTAAATTGATTGAAAAAAAAAACAATTTTAAAATGATTTTTTTAGTATAGTCTAAGCTAGAGCTGGGCAATATATTGATAGCACGACTATCTATACGTCATCGATGGTTGTGAATTTGGCCAACCAACGTGTTTTGTGACCACCTATCGATAGTATCGGAGCAGAAAATTGCGTATTTCTAGAAACTTGATAGTGTAATAAGTAGACATCGGATTTTGCATATTTGCCTACTTTGAACCGCATGTTCGATTTAAGTTTTGATTGCACACATCTTATTTTTATTGATCAATGATCCAAGTCCGCTAAAAACAATTTTGCATAAATTGCATATTTGCATACAAAAATATGCAAAAAACCTTTTTTGTATGAAATTACATAATGATTCTGTGCTAACCATTTTCTGATTTTTTTTGCAAATCCGTTTGAAATTGTAAATCAACATCACCAATTCAATTTGAAATCATTTAAAATGCCGAAAATGAGTGATAAAAACACACTTTTAATTCAAAAATGGCTAAGAGATTTGCCATCAAACTGTTTTGCAATACATATTTACATAGCAGGCACCCGGCGTGCGTTGCCCTTTAGAATTTTAAACACAATACGAAGTAGTGAAGCTTAACAGACAATTGCCATCTATTAAATCTTCATGATAATCTATTAAATCATTAAATTTTTTTTTCAAATTTCTCGAGTTTTTAGTCCGTATGATCTCCACCTCCTATTTACCCGTCGATATACCCGTCTTCGTGCCAATCTAAACTTATATAAGAATTTCTCAAATGTTAAAATTTCTTTAAACCGATTGACCGACACCTCCCCATTACCCGTCTTTAATTTCCAACTAATAAATCTTCATGATAGTCTCAACTTAGCATAAATTTTTGTATATGTCAGGATTTTTGTACCGCTTGATCTCGACCCGTCAATTTCCCTGTCTACATTATAATCTAGCTCATGCAAAAATTTTGTAAATTTCGCAACTTTTTAGACCGTTGGATATAACCATTTACGCATCACATCTTATTGATTGCCAAAACTCATAAAATTTTTCAAATTTCGCGAAAAATCTAAACTCAAATAATAATTTTGAAAATTTCGCGATTTTTTGGACAGTTCGGTCTACACTTTCTATATTTACCCGTCTACTATTGCCGTCTATTAAGTCTTCATAATAATCTTTGGTCATATGAAAAATTGGCAAATTGGGCGATTCTTTTAACCGTTCGATCTACACCTCCTACCCCTACACTCGTCTACATTGCCATCCATAAAACCTTCATAATAATATAAGGTCATACGAAAAATTGACAAATTTTAACCAGCTCAATCCACGCCTCTTATTTACCAACGGCTACGCTTTCGTAAATACTCAAATGAAAATTTGACAAATTATGCAGTTTTTGGTCTAAGCCTCTTATATACGAGTCTTCAATTGCCATCTATCCAATCTTCATAGTTATCTTAGGTCCTTTGAAAATTTTGCAAATTTCGCGATTTTCTTGACCATTTGATCTACTCCTCATATTTACCCGGGTATTCTTAAAGGGTATTCTTTATGATAATCTAAACTCAAATGAGAATTTTTGAAATTTCGCGTTTTTTTTAACCATTTGTTCCACATCTCCTTTATTTATCCGTGTACTCTAGCCGTCCATAAAATCTTCATAAAAATCTGATATTAATGAACAATTTAGAAATATCCCGTCTGCCACAGCGTTTGATCTCGCCATTATAATCGAAGTTTTTTTAAAAGTTTGAAATCGTGTTTCAATGCTGGTTGACTCCATCTTCTATATCAGCAGTTTTAGTAACACTTTTCTTGAATTCCATTATTAATCTACGCTCTTTAGCTGACAAATGCACTCTATAGGTATACACTATAGAATAACTTTTTGATGTTATAAATGCATCCACAAGTTACCTTTCGTGTATTTTTTTAATAAAGCTTATCGGGCAATGCACCTAATGCACATCAATTTCAGCTCGCACATATACTTATTTCCTAAGAAAATGCTATTACATCACACAAAATTCATGATAACGTTAATAAGAATAGTGAACATAGAAGAATTTTGTATAGGCATCTAAAAATAGAATACAAGAACACACTTTTATATACCAACAACAAATTTGCCGTGGCTATTATACAAAAGATAGAGACAAATATTTATGCACATATACTTATTTCACTGAGGTTCATATATTAGAGTAACGTATACTCGCTTGCTTTGAAAAACAAAAAAGATTTTCCTACCAAGACTTTATTTCATACTTATCTTTTGTATGGCAGCTATACTATATAGTTGACCGATTTTCATCAAACTTGGTGGAATTATGTAAAAGCATAGAATGCTTATAAATATGAGGTTTGGGAACGTTAGCGTTGAAGACAAAAAAAGTTTTTTTTTACTAAAACTAGTTTTTTGACCGATCGTTCCTATGGCAACTATATGATATAGTCATCCGATTCGGCCGGTTCCGACAAATGTGCAGCGTCTTTGTACCAAAAGACTTCGTGCAAAGTTTGGTTAAGATATTTTCAAAACTGACGGAGTAGATAGCATAGAAACAGACGGACATGGCTATATCAACTCAGCTCGTCATGCTGATCAAGAATACATATACTTTATGTGGTCGGAGATGTTTCCTTCTATGCGTTACAAACATCTCGACAATTTCAATATACCCTCTACAAGGGTATACAAATATTATGGGTCGCGTTAAGGCACTAACTGATGTAGAAAAAGCCAAAAAAATTGCGTATAAGGAGCAAATTGTTGG
>JBAMBO010001283.1:0-89994 GCA_037044535.1 Lordiphosa magnipectinata
ACAGTGACTACCAAAAGGACCCAAAAGCCGCTTTTATAAGCTTAGCTTAAGAATTGGAGTTAGCAATGGCGATTTGCTGAGATTTTTTGCGAGTTTACCGTATCTTACGATTTCGAAGAACTTATTTTCCAGCCAAATTTGAAAAAAATTGTGGACAGTGACTACCAAAAGGACCCAAAAGTCGCTTTTATAAGCTTAGCTTGAGAATTGGAAAAAGCAATGGCTATTTGCAAGGATTTTTTGCGAGATTACTGTATCTTACGATCTCGAAGAACTAATTTTCCAGCCAGATTTGAGAAAAATTGTTTACAGTGACTACCAAAAGGACCCAAAAGTCGCTTTTATAAGCTTAGCTTGAGAATTGGAGAAAGCAATGGCAATTTGCTGGAACTTTTTGCGAGTTTACTGTATCTTACGATTCCGAAGAACTTATTTTCCAGCCAGATGTGAGAAAAATTGTTTACAGTGACTACCAAAAGGACCCAAAAGCCGCTTTTATAAGCTTAGCTTGAGAATTGGAGTTAGCAATGGCTATTTGCAAGGATTTTTTGCGAGTTTACCGTATCTTACGATTCCGAAGAACTTATTTTCCAGACAGATTTGAGAAAAATTGTTTACAGTGACTACCAAAAGGACCCAAAAGCCGCTTTTATAAGCTTAGCTTGAGAATTGGAGAAAGCAATGGCTATTTGCAAGGATTTTTTGCGAGTTTACCGTATCTTACGATTCCGCAGAAACTATTTTCCGGGACAGATTTGAGAAAAATTATGGACAGTGACTACCAGCAGGCACCAAAGGCTTCAAAACTTACCATTTGTGTTGTTAACCATTAACATTTTCCATATTTCCCATCAAAATCATATTCTTTTTTTAGGTTTTTTAATAATTTAATAGTCGAAGCAAAAAAAAAAAATGTACAATAAAAAATTCAATTGATTTTTGTTCTCTATAGAATCATGTATATATATATATATAAAGTACTTATATAATTGCGTCTCTTAAGTCGGCTCCATGATAATCAAGCATATATATAGTTAAAAAATTGATACACAAAAAAAAATATTCCCATTTATCAAAAATAAATATAAATGTCTAAAGAAATACCACAACGATAGTCAAATTCTCGTTGATGGCAAATCGTAGATCAAGTGCACTTTGGACATGGACAAACTATGGCTAAGAGGCTAAGCGACTTAATGGCTAACATGTAGAATATGTGTGTGTGCGAACTCAGTTGAACTCGGGCTTGGGGAAATAGTCGGGCACAAAGATGTGTATTATAATGCCCGTGGTCATGAGGGCAAAATAGAAAATGACGGCCACCCACCAGAGTATACGCTCCCAGCGTCGTACCTCAAGATTGCGTAAGACGCCTATGCCCACCAGCAGGCCAGCTACCGCACCAGACAAGTGGGCCACATAGCCAATTTGATCGTGCTGATCGTTTAGATGACGATACACCGAGGTGCCCAAATCGGTGAAACAAAAGACCAAAAAGGCCAACAGCTGTACAATGGCATACTCCATCTCTGAGTAGTTCTGCAAGGCAAGAGAGAGAGAGAGAGTAAGAGTTATAAGTTTCAATTCCAATTCCAATTCAAGTCTTACCATTATAATGGTGGCTATATGAGCCGTTATTAATGCATAAACACCTCCCGAGGCTCCAGCCAAAAATATTCTTGGACTTGTCAATGAAGTACCCATAGATCCTGCCAACACACCGGCCAAATACACCAACGCCACACGCCACCAATGATGCACCAATTCCAGGGCAATACCCAAAAAGATTTGTATAATCAGATTCATCATTAGATGCATTATGCCCACATGGACAAACATGTAGCTAACAAAACGCCAGCACTCGTAGCGTTTGTAGGGATTGTAAATGAAGAGCGTGGCCGCCGGTCCATTGGTACTTTCACCCAGTCGATCCGTATGATTGGGATCATCTCTGTGGCAACGAACAACAAATTAGTTTTAATCTTCTTTAAATTCGATTTACAAAACTCACTGAAAATGTATCACATCCACCAGAAACATTATAATCTCTATGATGGAAAAGATAACCATGGTTAGGGGCGGCGGGCAGATGGACATTTGCTTCTCGTAGGCTCCATCGGGTTCATCGCCCTCCAGTGGCTTTGGCGGTGGCACAACGAAACGACAATAGCGGGTCAACAGATTGCGTACCATCCATTTGTGATGCAGCGACATGACATAGAACTCCTCAAAGTCCAGCTGACCATTATTATCCACATCGCTGCGGCGCAGTATCTGTTCGGCAATATAGGCCGGAATGTCACGGCAATAGCCAGTCGAAATGAGGTTCTTCAGTTCACTGGTACTGATCTGGCCATCGCTATCGGAATCATGCTGCAAAATAAGCAAAATGAAAGGATTACCATTATGTATGATTATGCGGTTACTATCAATCAACTATTTAATGGAAATAAAGTTTGCATACTTTGAAGGGCATTTATAATGATATTGTTTTGTGTAGAGGCAAGGCAGGAGATAACTTTCGACTTTTGGGATTTATTTTTGAATTTGAATTCCTAGAGAGCATTTAAATGACGAATCTATTCCCAGACTTCTGCAAAAGTTTTCAGGACGGGGAAGAGGCAAACAAAAACCACTCGGCTCTAACTTTCTAAAGGACGTCGCTGATCTTGCCGAGACTAGACATTTATAAGGTTTCATCAAATCTTAGATATCTCGTAGTTGGTCTCTTTTTGGATACTGATGCGTCCTAAACTCATTCAGTCATACCTAAACCAACTTAACTTAGCCTAGCGTAACCTAACCTTACCTAAATCTACCTATTCCAACCTAATCTAACGTAGCCTAGCCTAACCTAACCTTATCCAATCACACCTAACCTAACGTAACCAAACCTCATTCAACCTAACTTAACCTAACTTAACTTCTTCCAACCTAACCAAACCTAGCCTTATTTTATCTCATCTTTCCTTACCTAACCTAGCCTAGACTATCCTAACCTTACCTAGCCTGACCTTACCTTACCTTACCTTACCTTACCTTACCTTACCTTACCTTACCTTACCTTACCTTACCTTACCTTACCTTACCTTACCTTACCTTACCTTACCTAACCAAACCTAACCAAACCTAACCAAACCTAACCAAACCTAACCAAACCTAACCAAACCTAACCAAACCTAACCAAACCTAACCAAACCTAACCAAACCTAACCAAACCTAACCAAACCTAACCAGACCTAACCAAACCTAACCAAACCTAACCAAACCTAACCAAACCTAACCAAACCTAACCAAACCTAACCAAACCTAACCAAACCTAACCAAACCTCATCCTACCAAACATAACCAAACCTCATCCAACCTAACCTAACTTAACCTCACCTTATCTTACCTAACCTAACATAATCTAGCCTAACCTAACATTACCTTACCTTATCTAACAAAATCTAACCTAACCAAACCTCATCCAACCTAACCTAACTTTACCTAACCAAACCTTATCTAATCAAACCTAACCTACTTTTCTAATCTTACCTTACATTACCAAACCTAACCTAACCTCATCCAACCTAAAGTCACCCAACCTATCCTTACCTTACTTTATCTCATCTTTTCTTTTTTAACCCAACCTATTCTAACCAAGCATCATCTAACCTTACTTTACCTTACCTAATCCAACCTCATCCAACCAAACCTCATCCAACACAACTTAACCTAACCTTATCTAACCTAACCTATTTTTCTTTTCTAATCTTACCTTACCAAACCTAACGTTATCCAACCTAACTTCACTTATCCTAAGCTTACCTTACCTTACTTTATCTCATATTTCCTTACCTAACCTAACCTAGCCTAACATAGCATCATCTAACCTATCGTTACATTACCTACCCCAACCTTACCTAATCTAAGGTAACCTTACCTCATCCAACCCAACTTAACCTAACCTTAACTTACTTTATCTCATCTATCCTTACCTAACCTAATCTAGTCTAGCCTAACCTAACCCGAACTTTACTTTACTTTACCTTACTTTACCTTACCTTACCTTACCTTACCTTACCTTACCTTACCTTACCTTACCTTACCTTACTTTACCTTACCTTACCTTACCTTACCTTACCTTACCTTACCTTACCTTACCTTACCTTACCTTACCTTACCTTACCTTACCTTACCTTACCTTACCTTACCTTACCTTACCTTACCTTACCTTACCTTACCTTACCTTACCTTACCTTACCTTACCTTACCTTACCTACTTTTCTTTTCTAACCTTACCTTACATTACCAAACCTAACCTAACCTCATCCAGCCTAACCAAATCTAACCTCATCCAACCTAACTTCACCTAAGCTAACCTTACCTTACCTTACCTTACTTTATCTCATCTTTTCTTGACTAACCCAACATAACCTTACCTTACCTAACCTTGTCTAACCTAACATCATCTTACATAACCTTACTTTAACTAATGCAACCTTATCTAACCTAATAAATTCTAACCTCAACCAACATAGCTTAACCTTACCTAACCCCAACATAACCTTACCTTACCTAACCTAACCTAGCATCATCTAACCTAACTTCCCCTTACCTAATCCAATTTTACCTAACCTAATCCAACCGAACATAACCGAGTCTTACCTTACCTTACTTTATCTCATCTTTCCTTACCTAACCCCACATAATATAATCAAGCGTAGCCTTATTTAGGGCCGATTTCTCTTCTTCCAGATATGTATCAGATTATCCAACAAATAGTGAAATTTCGATTTCATTGCCTACTAATTGCATCAAAAGCTATCTGCTACTTCGACCTCCAGATAGCCACTATGTGTTAGATAGGCATTTGACTTTTTGCTATTCTCTGTAAATTTACATAATTTTTTAAATTTGTGCTAAGCAAAACAATTTGTAAAATGAATTTCAACCGGGCTATTTACCTTCACTCACTGGAAGATTCTGATGCAGACATTGTGCCAATTTATAGAGAGAGAGTATACAACCCAAGGCCAAACTTCTTTGAGAACATGGATAATGCCGTATTCATAAAAAGATTCCGCCTTTCAAAGACTACATGTCTGCCCCTTTTAACAAAAACGGATAGCCAGCTCGAGCCGATCACTAATCGGTTTGTACCATCAACAACGACCATTAACAAACTTAACATAATCCATCTGTTTAGAAAATGTTCCTTGTCTCCAATGAAGAAGCTGCTTTTAGCATTGAGATTCTTTGATTGTGGAAATTTCCTAATTACTGTTGGGGATTTTTGTGGAGTGAGCATAGCAACAGCAAGTTGGGTAGTGAAAGAAGTTTCCTATGCCTTTGCATCATTATCCAGCAGTTACATTAAGTTTGGGGACCCCAATGAAGTCATAAAAGACTTTTATAAAATTGCTAAATTCCCGAAGGTTATAGGAGCTATTGATTGCACCCATGTACGGATTCAATCGCCAGGCGGTGGCCAAGCCGAGATATACCGTAACAGAAAGGGATATTTCTCGATAAATGTACAAGCATTATTTTTGCAAGATGTAATTGCAAGATGGCCTGGTTCATCCCATGATAGCCTGAGCAGTGCGCTGAATTCCGGTCTTGCAGTTTGGCCCATGATTGTTCCTTTTGTTTCGATGACATTCTTATTCTCCTCAACTAGAGCTACTAGTTTCCATTCCTCCTCGTCTGTAAAGTTCTTAGCACGTGGCCTTTTTGTTGTGTTTTCCATAATTTCAGATGACAGCCAAACGTTTAACCGACATAAAATGACACAGCAAATCAGCTGTTTGACAGTGCTGCCAGATTTTCACTGGAAGGGCTACCACCTTATTAGAGATTTTGTCATTCGTATGTAAACGTTTTAGATAAGCTTATACATTAGTTTTGTAATCCAATTTAGTTATGTGGGACTTTATCTATTGCATAGAGTTACTTGTCAAATAGCTATTTCTCACTTATTTAGAAGATGAGAAATCGGCCCTTAATCTAACTTAACCTTACTTAAGCTAAGGAAACCTAACCTAAACTAAGCTCATTAAACCTAACCTAACATAATATAACTAAAACCAAAGCCAGTTAGGTTTGGGCTTTGTGAACTGAACCATAAATCGAATCAGGGGATATAAATGAAATCGGGGCACCGAAACGATTTTCGGTATCGGTCAGGGTGTTTATCTGGGTTACAAACATTTATTTTGAAGTGTGCGGCTTATGGTACGGTTCAAGGGACGCTCCAAGTCCTAAACAGAACCGAACTGACTTGATTTTTTAGAGGTGAATCACACATTGAGTTTGGTAAACTTGTGGAAAACCTTGTGTTAAGCGAAATATTTAAAATTTGAAGTAACTTTTTGTTAATTTCGAAAATTTAAAAAGCCTTTGTTGAAATCTCGGAAATCCCATAATTTGTATTGAGAACATGTCTCTTTTAAAGGGTACGGTTTATGGTTAAGCCTAGTACTGAGGACGTTTGAATTTTCCTTTCACTTTCTTAAACTTTCTAAAAGCACATGAGCATCAAAGCAAAGGCAAGGTGTTTATAATTATATAAAATACTAGATCTTGAGTATTTGCCGGCTCTAGGTCAAGTAAAACACAAAAATATGTATGATGTTTTCTAAGATATTTCGGTTGTAATATTACAATTGTAATTGGTAAATTGTTTTTGTAGTGTCCCTGAAGATGGTTGCCGAGGAGCAACCGAAATATATTGGAAAATATCATACATATTTGTGTGTTTTACTTGACCTAGAGCCGGCAATACTCAAATTCTACAATTTAAAAAAGGTCGCTAACTATCAACTTTAAAAATAATGTGACGAAAGGCAAATTCGAACGCCCTCAGTACTAGGCTTTAACTTTTAATGCTTCTTTGCAGCATTTTTCATAAATTAAAATTATTTTTATCAAACTCTTTTATAAATTTTCAATGTCTTTCGATGAGCGTATCAGAATTTGCAAAGCACATTGCGAAACCTTATTAAAGTTTTTACCAGAATCAGCTTACGGGCGCGGAGAAACCAATACAAATGAAGAAAATATTTGTGAAACAACAGAAACCACAAGAAAAATAAAATCGGTTTTCATAAGTGCGTGTGTGTGCTCGTGGCTGTCTGATACAGCGAAATCACTCGCCGCCAACAACAAAACGACGCATACACATATTGATCGTTGTGTTCGAATTTGCAAGAGAGCATAGGAGAGAAACGGAAGAGAGAAAACATATGAAGTTGCTATGCGTGAGGGCTATACGTGCGGCTATAAATATGTGATAAACAAGAACGAATGCTCGGCGTGCGCATAGGGCCTAGTTTCTTCAAGCTGTTGCCTCATTCCAGTCAAGTATACTTATAATTTCGGCTGGTACATACCCAAAAATATTCCCGCATCAATCAACAAACGTGTAAGAATGAAATTTTCAGAATGTTAAAAGGGTTCCGAGTTCGTGGTCCGGTTTGGAAAGACAGATATTTGAATGGTTCGGTTCGATCCTTCCTACAGATTTTCAAAGGTTGTAGCCAGAGTTTCCCCCAGGCATAGCTCCAGCAAATTCACATTCATACGAGGCAAGAGCAACATAAGTGAAGTATCACAAAAAAAACAATTAAATCCCAAGCAGGCCACATCCAAAATGCCAGTTGTACCCCACAATTATTTAGGGCAAGAGCTCATTCCTTTACCTACAATCAACTCAGACGGACATAGACACTACTCCCTCCCCCCATAGTAGAGAAGGTAACGAAAGGCGGTGTGCTTTAACCGAAACCAAATTCAAGCCAGGTTAACAACGCCAATATTCTCCCAGTCAAATGTCGCAAATCTCGCAAATGACACGCCAGTTGGCCACTTGGTTTGGCCCCACGGAAATATCATGCGATTGCGGTTCAAACGATGAGGATGATGATGATATGTCCGCCGGTCAGGAGTCCTCGGGCATTGTGACAGTCTTGGTGATTTATCTCAGCATGGCGGTTCTATTCCTTTGTGTGCATAGCATTAGCAACCAACTAACAGATCGGGCCAGGGTCAAGCGACGACCAGTGACAAGAGACGACCAGAAGCGACGTCAGTTGCTGTTGTCGGATCCCGATGCATGGAAGGATGTCACGGAAGATAAAGATGCCTTCTACGATGTGGTTACAGATACGGAATAGATCCTTTACCCCCCACCCCACCCCAACCAACAGCAGTCCAAACAAATTCCTAGTAAACAATTTAGTTACAAAATAAATAGCAAGTTTTAATTCGGAATTTTTTTGTTTGTTTGTTTGTTTTTTGATGGATTGCAACACAAGTGACTGTCCGTTCACTCCACCAAATGAAGTCAAAACCAGTGGCCTTTTAAGGAGGCGCCACCAAATGTGGGAATGCAACGAGGCTAATCTGAAACAGAAGTTGTAAGCCAGCTGCTGGAATAACTATTGACTCCAGAAGGCTGTCAAGTTTTCATTTCCAGCTTGGATAAATATTGAAACAACAAATTTCTAGAAAATGAAACAGAACCTACAAAAGTTTTGTGAAGTTAGCAAGAAGCAAAAATGGAAATATACAGACGATATCGATGTCAGATGAACCATTGAAAACAAAAACGTTTTTCTCACTAGAACTACTTTTTCGACCGATCATTCCTATGGCAGCTATTGGCTATAGTCAGCCGATTTGAATCAAAATTGGCAAAATTGTGTGGTAGCATATAGTATTGATCAGTAGCAAGTTTCGGAGCGATAGCATGGAAAACAAAAAAGTTTTTCCCACTAAGACTTTTTATCAGACATATCTTTTGTATGGCAGCTATACTATATAGTTGTCCGATTTACATCAAAGTTGGCAAAATTGTGTAGTAGCATAAAATATTGAACAATAACAAGTTTAGGAGCGATATCATGGAAAACCAAAAAGTTTTTCCCACTAAGACTTTTTTCAGACCTACCTTTTGTATGGCAGCTATACTATATAGTTGTCCAATTTGGATCAAAATTGACAAAATTGTGTGGTAGCATATAATATTGACCAATAACAAGTTTAGGAGCGATAGCATGGAAAACCAAAAAGTTTTTCCCACTAAGACTTTTTTTCAGACATATCTTTTGTATGGCAGCTATACTATATAGTTGTCCGATTTACATCAAAGTTGGCAAAATTGTGTAGTAGCATAAAATATTGAACAATAACAAGTTTAGGAGCGATATCATGGAAAACCAAAAAGTTTTTCCCACTAAGACTTTTTTCAGACCTACCTTTTGTATGGCAGCTATACTATATAGTTGTCCAATTTGGATCAAAATTGACAAAATTGTGTGGTAGCATATAATATTGACCAATAACAAGTTTAGGAGCGATAGCATGGAAAACCAAAAAGTTTTTCCCACTAAGACTTTTTTTCAGACATATCTTTTGTATGGCAGCTATACTATATAGTTGTCCGATTTACATCAAAGTTGGCAAAATTGTGTAGTAGCATAAAATATTGAACAATAACAAGTTTAGGAGCGATATCATGGAAAACCAAAAAGTTTTTCCCACTAAGACTTTTTTCAGACCTACCTTTTGTATGGCAGCTATACTATATAGTTGTCCAATTTGGATCAAAATTGACAAAATTGTGTGGTAGCATATAATATTGACCAATAACAAGTTTAGGAGCGATAGCATGGAAAACCAAAAAGTTTTTCCCACTAAGACTTTTTTTCAGACATATCTTTTGTATGGCAGCTATACTATATAGTTGTCCGATTTACATCAAAGTTGGCAAAATTGTGTAGTAGCATAAAATATTGAACAATAACAAGTTTAGGAGCGATATCATGGAAAACCAAAAAGTTTTTCCCACTAAGACTTTTTTCAGACCTACCTTTTGTATGGCAGCTATACTATATAGTTGTCCAATTTGGATCAAAATTGACAAAATTGTGTGGTAGCATATAATATTGACCAATAACAAGTTTAGGAGCGATAGCATGGAAAACCAAAAAGTTTTTCCCACTAAGACTTTTTTTCAGACATATCTTTTGTATGGCAGCTATACTATATAGTTGTCCGATTTACATCAAAGTTGGCAAAATTGTGTAGTAGCATAAAATATTGAACAATAACAAGTTTAGGAGCGATATCATGGAAAACCAAAAAGTTTTTCCCACTAAGACTTTTTTTCAGACATATCTTTTGTATGGCAGCTATACTATATAGTTGTCCGATTTGGATCAAAATAGGCAAAATTGTGTGGTAGCATGTAATATAGACGTATAACAAGTTTGGAAGCGATAGCAATGAAAACAAATAAGTTTTTCCCACTAAGACTTTTTTTCAGACATATCTTTTGTATGGCAGCTATACTATATAGTTGTCCGATTTGGATCAAAATAGGCAAAATTGTGTGGTAGCATGTAATATAGACGTATAAAAAGTTTGGAAGCGATAGCAATGAAAACAAATAAGTTTTTCCCACTAAGACTTTTTTTCAGACATATCTTTTGTATGGCAGCTATACTATATAGTTGTCCGATTTACATCAAAGTTGGCAAAATTGTGTAGTAGCATAAAATATTGAACAATAACAAGTTTAGGAGCGATATCATGGAAAACCAAAAAGTTTTTCCCACTAAGACTTTTTTTCAGACATATCTTTTGTATGGCAGCTATACTATATAGTTGTCCGATTCGGATCAAAATAGGCAAAATTGTGTGGTAGCATGTAATATAGACGTATAACAAGTTTGGAAGCGATAGCAATGAAAACAAATAAGTTTTTCCCACTAAGACTTTTTTTCAGACATATCTTTTGTATGGCAGCTATACTATATAGTTGTCCGATTTGGATCAAAATAGGCAAAATTGTGTGGTAGCATGTAATATAGACGTATAAAAAGTTTGGAAGCGATAGCAATGAAAACAAATAAGTTTTTCCCACTAAGACTTTTTTTCAGACATATCTTTTGTATGGCAGCTATACTATATAGTTGTCCGATTCGGATCAAAATAGGCAAAATTGTGTGGTAGCATGTAATATAGACGTATAAAAAGTTTGGAAGCGATAGCAATGAAAACAAATAAGTTTTTCCCACTAAGACTTTTTTTCAGACATATCTTTTGTATGGCAGCTATACTATATAGTTGTCCGATTTGGATCAAAATAGGCAAAATTGTGTGGTAGCATATAATATTTACCAATAACAAGTTTAGGAGCGATAGCATGGAAAACAAAAAAGGTTTTTCCTACTAAGACTTTTTTTCAGACCTACCTTTTGTATGGCAGCTATAATAATAGGTTGTCAAAAAAGTCTTCCGGTATTTTTATTGAATTTTCAATTGTTCATAAAATTGGTTATAATAATGCGATTTAAGTCAAATATGCGCCGTTTTGTTCGATGACGAGTTCCCAACGAGATGCCAACTTCATAATGCTCCTCTTATAGAAGCTCGCTTCCCTATTGGCAAAAAACTCGGAGAGCCAATGTTCACAGGACTCTCTTGTGGCCAACTTCCGACTACCAAGCTCGTTCGCCATGGACAGAAATAGGTGGTAATCACTTGGTGCGAGATCCGGACTATACGGTGGATGCAAAAGAACCTCCCATCCGAGCTCCCGGAGCTTCTGGCGCGTCACCAAAGATTTGTGTGGCCTGGCGTTGTCCTGATGGAAGACAATTCGGCCTCTGTTGATCAAAGATGGCCTCTTCTGCATGAGTGCTGCATTCATGCGGTCCAGTTGTTGGCAGTACAGGTCCGAATTGAGCGTTTGGCCATAGGGGAGCAACTCATAGTGGATGATTCCCTGCCAATCCCACCAAACACACAGGAGAACCTTCCTGGCCGTCAATCCAGGCTTGGCCACCGTCTGGGCAGCCTCACCGCTTTTCGACGACGACCGTTTGCGCTTCACGTTGTCGTAAGTGACCCACTTTTCATCGCCAGTCACCATCCGCTTCAAAAACGGGTCGATTTTGTTGCGATTCAGAAGCGATTCGCATGCATCCATAAGGGCAAAAATGTCTTTTTGCGTCAAGTCGTGTGGCACCCATACATTGAGCTTCTTTTTGAATCCAAGCTTCTTCAAATGGTTTATAACGGTTTGATGACTCATGCCCAGCTCTTGGCCGATGCTACGGCTGCTACTATGCCGGTCTCTTTCGATCAATTCAGCGATTTTATCGCAATTTTTGACGACAGGCCTTCCGGACCGTGGCGCATCTTCGATCACCTCTGCACCAGAACGAAAACGTTGAAACCCTCGTTGTGCGGTGGAAATGGAAACTGTATCGGGTCCATAAACTGCACAAATTTCATTGGCAGCATGAGATGCATTTTTGCCTTTATCGTAGTAGTACTGTAAAATATGCCGTATTTTCTCTTTATTTTGCTCCATGTTTGCGACGCTATAACTCACGAACGACTAAAAACAAACAACAATAAATCAAACACGTGTTAGCGCGTGAAAAGAGCTTTCCAAAAAGCTCTAGCGTGAACCGATGCGACGAATACAACTAGAACTACGCGCTTGCAAAGACAAGCTTGCGGAAATACCGCAAGACTTTTTATACTCTGTACCGAAGGTACATAGAGTATATTAAGTTTGTGCAAAAGTATGTAACAGGGAGAAGGAATCGTTTCCGACCCTATAAAGTATATATATTCTTGATCAGCATCAACAGCCGATTCGATATAGCCATGTCCGTCTGTCCGTCCGTCCGTCCGTCCGTCCGTATGAACGAAGAGATCTCAGAGATGGTAAGAGATAGAGGTTTGACATGTATGGGGCATATATTTCTTATACTTGCAGGCAGATCAAGTTTATTTTCAATTTTTGCCACGCCCCCTCCCGCCCCCGCAATTTGGAAAAAACGTCATATCTCCTACAGTTTTGAAGATAGATCGTTCGTACCTTCTAGAGATACTTTGTAAACAAAATTATTTATCGATTTGCTGAAGGAATGATAAAGATCGGATGAACGATACTCAAGTTATGAGCAAAAAACGGCCAGTAAACACCCACCACCCCCCACCCATCACCATAGCATTCTATTGAACGGCAATCTTAGTGAGAGAGAGAGAAAGAGAGAGAGAGTGAAACTTAGAGATGAGCAAGTATAGCTCGTGAGCAAACGCGAGCTGCGACGTTAAGGGTACAGAGTATGTTATAGTCGGGCTTGACCGACTTTCTTTCTTGTTATACTCTGTACCGAAGGTACATAGAGTATATTAAGTTTGTGCAAAAGTATGTAACAGGGAGAAGGAGTCGTTTTCGACCCTATAAAGTATATATATTCTTGATCAGCATCAACAGCCGAGTCGATATAGCCATGTCCGTCTGTCCGTCTGTCCGTCCGTCCGTCTGTCCGTCCGTCCGTATGAACGAAGAGATCTCAGAGATGGTAAGAGATAGAGGTTTGACATGTATGGGGCATATATTTCTTATACTTGCAGGCAGATCAAGTTTATTTTCAATTTTTGCCACGCCCCCTCCCGCCCCCACAATTTGGAAAAAACGTCATATCTCCTACAATTTTGAAGATAGATCGTTTGTACCATCTAGAGATACCTTGTAAACAAAATTATTTATCGATTTGCTGAAGGAATCATAAAGATCGGATGAACGATACTCAAGTTATGAGCAAAAAACGGCCAGTAAACACCCACCACCCCCCACCCATCACCATAGCATTCTATTGAACGGCAATCTTAGTGAGAGAGAGAGAAAGAGAGAGAGAGTGAAACTTAGAGATGAGCAAGTATAGCTCGTGAGCAAACGCGAGCTGCGACGTTAAGGGTACAGAGTATGTTATAGTCGGGCTTGACCGACTTTCTTTCTTGTTTTTATATATAGTTGTCCGATATTCATCAAACTTTGTGGAATTATGTGAAATCATAGAAAACTGATCAACAGGAGGTTTGGGGGCTTTTGCATTGAAAACAGTGGTTAACATACGGTTCCGTATCGGTACCTGGATTTTAATTTCGGTATACGGGTACTCGTACGTACCGGTATGTACCGATAAAATAAGATCGTTCATTGGTTTTTTGCCCATCCGATTTCTTAGCGAATTACTTGCCCTTCTCAAATCTCAATTCCACTTCCACAAAACTTTTTCGAAAGTGGAATTGATACGTTACGATAGACGTTTTGCCTTTTGGCTGGTGAAATTAAAACTAAATTGCAAATTTGGCATTGAAAAAAATATAAGCTAGCCACAAAATGAATAAAAATCAGAATTCTTTGGTCATTTTAAGAGGTTTTGGTATCCTAAAATATTACAGACGGTCTTTGTCTTATTTTTATATAATAAATTTTACAAACACTTTCGATTTCTTAGAGGCTAGCAAAAGCGAAAAGTAAAACGTGATAAATTTGTGTCTATCGTTGGTCAATAAGTCATCAGTCTCTTGAATAGGGATAATTTCATAGAACTTGGAGTTGATTTCGCTTGTGAATAATAATTTAAAAGTGATGGCGCCTTGGAAGATTTTTGATTCTGAGTAGTTTGGAATAATTTTAAAATTTAATTTATTAAATTGTTGTTTCTACAAATATTTGCTATTTTGAGCCGTCAATTATCATAACGCGCGATATTTTATGTGTTTGTTATTGTAATAATAAACATCCAAACGAAAATGCTTATCGAATCACTAGTTTATAAAAGTAGTTCAGCAGCAATTTTACGCTTGGAATTCAGAACACGAAAACTAAAACGTTACGGAATTGTTGCGGAATTACTTTTGAAAAGCAAGTGGAATTGAGGACAAGAGTGATACATGAAATTGTGGAAACTTTGTCGAGTTTTCTGACCACCATTTACGTACATCTTCGTTATTTTGTTAACGTTTGAAGCCCTGCTTCCCAAGCAGTTCTCCCCCTGCTCGCAAACCTCCTATTTGCAGGTTCGAACCAAAATTTACCAACGCTTAAGGTTTGGAAATTTGAGGTTCAAGGTTTTTGGGGTGTGGTTTTGGTTTGAACCTTGGTTCGTTGCAAGTTTTACCCAATATATACAAAATTGCAATACAATAGGTATACAACTGACGCATAAATACATTGTAAGACTGTAAGATGTTGATTATAATTGACGTGAGATTGGCGTTCGTTTGCTGGATATGGACTTTCTTCATTGCTAGTGTATAAATCTTTAATCAGTCTTTCATTTACAAAATTGAGCATCAATTGGTGTTTATTCGCCACACTTGGAACTTTTTTTCACAATGATTTGTTCAAAAATGCCTTTGTATTCTTTTGAAGGTGCCGTATTAAATTTGCTGCATGCCCGTCGGTTATATTTAGTTTGCATTCGTGACATTCTGATTTATCAGAGCTTACATTGTATGTAAATTTCGTAAATAATAAATTTGTCGTTATTGCTTCACACCTTCTCAGTCAAAACTTCTCAAACGAAATCAAATGCATAGTTTTTTTGGTTCTCTTTCTGTTTCGATTCTTCTTTGCGCCTTCTTTGTGCCAATTTAATAATTTTCCCCACCAAATATCGTCTGTTAAAAATGGTAAAACTTAACAGAGATTATGTTAAAATAGCTAAACAGTGTCAAATAATTAGCTAGAATTGCAGGCTCCGGCAAAACTGAATAGATTCCGGCTTTTGCTATATCTGCTGGGATTAATAACTAAATTAGTAACGCCGCATGTGGCACACACTTCTGTTTGTATTCGGCTGACATGCATTTCTGCAGTAGCATGCACCGGGTGGGTTAGATTGGCGCATATGTACATACATTTCGCAGTGTTAACATTGAATTTTGTAGTATTTGTAAAAATTGATAATTATTGATGCCATTAAACTGTTTTGGAAAAATACTGAACAGTTAGAATCATTAAGTTGTACTTGAGCAGAAATGGATAGCACAAGTACTTAGCTGTTTAAAGGTTATAATTACATTATAATGAAGGTAATGAAGGAACCGAAACTGTACCGGTACAACGTTTGGGTTCTATTCGGTCTTTTCGGTTCCCAGAATATCTGTTATCGGATACCGGTATACAAAAAATTAGAAATATCGCATCCGGTTCCGGTTCTGGCTCTGAGTTTTAATCGGTTCTTTTCGGGTATGCGGTTCCGGTTCCGGTTTGATTCCCAGCTTTTAAGTCGATTGACTAATAATTATTATTAATTATAATTTGATATTTTAGTATTTTATATCAAAAATGTTTTGTAACTCTATAAAAATGAATTGAAAATGATTCCTCACATCGAGTGGGCACTGTAAATGCAACAGCCACAACAGCTGCAGCCGCTGCTGCTGTTGCTGCTGCTCGTGTTGCGTGTGAGAATGAATGAATGTGTTAATGTTGTGTGTTTTGGGCCAGCAGCGTTGCCCTTGGTGAAAGTGGAGAGAATTGTGCAAATGAATCATACAGTTTAACTACATTTCAAGCTTAATCCCCCCACCCTCCCTCCCTCCCTCCCTACAGGTCTAACGTCATAGTTGTCATTCAATTTGACACCTTTGCGTATTTTTGGCAAATTTCTTTTTGCATCCAAAAAAAAAAAAAAAATCCAGAATGAAAAATAAATAACGAAAAGTCTTATCGTGAAGTAAAAAAAAATAATAAAAACCGGTTATAATTTATTTGTGGCTCACGGGCATTGGTAAGACGTTAGTCACTTGCCCCCAACCAACCAACCAACCAACCAACCGACCGCCTCCCTAGAGCAATTGTTGTTTAGTTTTCATTATCAAGTCCATACGATGTTCTTGACGACTGACTGGATGTAAGTAATGGAGGGCTGACTTTGATGATTCGTTGCAATCTTAAAAACTGTTGAATAAAATGACCTGAATTATGAATTAAAAAGTAACTCTCGTCGTACTTCTCTCTGGTGTTTTCTCTATACGTTCATTGGCCCCTTGGAAATTTCTTGTATGTCATCTTCAACTCAACCTGTTTGTTTTGTGGTTTTTTTTTTTTTATGTTTTCTTCTTCTCAGTTTCTGGAATCTTATCTTGGGCAATTAGCATATGTTATGTTTGATTCTTTGGAAGTTGGCAACAAAGCTACTTTATTGTTCGCCACAGACATTCCAGAGTTTGGCAAAACAAACATTTCAATTTCATGGAATTGCTGCAACTGAAAACTGAAAACTTAAGTACATATAATCTTATCTGGTCTGTGGCCAAACATTTTAAAACGGAGAGCGAGAGAGGAGAGAGGTGGCGTGTCTAATCAACCCCAAATCATGGCCCCACCTTATCGTGTATCTAAACAACTCCTTCTAGTTGTCGATTAGTTTATGGTGCGCGGCGACCAACACAAAAAAAAAAAATGTCTAATTTCAGTTAAAAGAACGTTGACATTTTGCCGTTTGTTTTGTTTTGTTTTGTTTTGTGCTTTCCATTGTGGTATGTCTTGGCCCATTAGTCATCAGTATGGATCATCATATATGGACATAAAATTGCTCTTTTTGTTAAAATTTTTTGGGATTTCCCCTGGAAATTATGAAGCATTTATTTGGTTACACTTCTTCACACTCGAAATGTTAAACATTAAATGAATTAACGGCCAACGACTATGTTCTTCTCTCAGCAGTTTCTGCACACACCCGTCTCCCTTGAAAAACGAAACTGTAAGAGCGTGTTCAATGCTATTCTCTCAAAGTTTGCTTGCCCTGCTCATTATATTTGTCCCAATTCCAATGAAAAACAAAAAATAGAGGAAAGCTAACTACGGCTGGACCGATGTTTATATACCCTTGCAGCTTGTAAAATTTATATAAATTAAGGTTTTAAATGATTTTCGTCGAACATTCTTAGCTGAGCTATTTCCCAAACTCAACAATAGATGGCGTCATTACTTTGACCATTTGCTTGCCTGTTTGTTATATGGCAACTAAACGATATATTCATCAGATATTGACTAAAGTTCCCAAAATTATGTGGAAAATGTAATATTCATAACTGGAACGCGTAAGGACGCTACCATTGAAAACAAAAAAGTTTTTCGACCGATCGTTCCTATGGCAGCTATATGCTATAGTCATCCGATTTGGATCAAACTTGGCAGAATTGATCATTAACAAGTTTGGGAGCGATAGCATTGAAAACAAAAAAGTTTTTTCTACTAAGACTTTTTTCAGACCTAACTTTTGTATGGCAGCTATACTATATAGTTGACCGATTTTCATCAATCTTAGTGGAATTATGTAAAAGCATAAAAAACTTAGAAATAAAAGGTTTGGGCGATTTTGAATTGAATACAAACAAGTTTTTCAAACTAAAACTATTTTTTCGACCGATCATTCCTATGGCAGCTATATGCTATGGTCGGCCAATTTGGATCAAACTTGTCAGAATTGTGTGGTAGTATATAATATTGATCAGTTACAAGTTTGGGAGCGATAGCATTGAAAACAAAAAAGTTTTTCCTACCAAGACTTTTTTCAGACCCAACTTTTGTATGGCAGCTATACTATATGGTTGACCGATTTTCATTAATCTTTGTGAAATTGTGTAAAAGCATAAAAAACTTAGAAATACAAGGTTTGGGGTTGCGGTTGGAGTTTGCGTTGAAGACAAAAAAGTTTTTCTAACTAAAACTACTTTTTCGACCGATAGTTCCTATGGCAGCTATATGCTATAGTCAACCGATTTGAATGAAAACTTTGCAGAATTGTGTGGAAGCATATAATATTGATCAGTAACAAGTTAGGGAGCGATAGCACTGAAAACAAAAAAGTTTTTCTTACTAAGACTATTTTTCAGAACTATATTTTGTATGGCCGCTATACTATATAGTTGACCGATTTTGATCAAATTTTGTAGAATTGTGTGATAGCACTTAAAATTGATAAATGGCATGACTGGTGAAGCTAGCACCAAAAAAGTTTTTCTTACTAGAACTAGTTTTTGCCCCGAACGTTTCTATGGCAGTTTCTATAGTAGTTTGATTTTGATAAGACTTAGTAGAATTATGTGAAAGCATGTCATCCTTATAAATACTATGTTAGGAGACGCTACCTTTGGAAACAAAGAAGTTCCTATGGCAGCTATATGCTATATCCATCTGATCAGTCCGGTTACGACAAACGTTAGAGCCTACATGAATTCCAAGACTTTGTGCAAAGTTTGGTAAAGAAAGCTTTAAAACTGACGGCGCACAGTGGTCCAGCCGCGCCCCGCCTTGGACAAAACCCTAATTTCATTTTTGTTGAAAAGTTAAACTCAACTCGAGAAAACGTAACTTATATATAAAAAGTCAAGGTTTCATTGTGTACGCCATATTCATCCGTTCGCCGGTGACAAGTACTGATCACAACAAAGCTTTCGAATTGGGAATATCTCCACTTCATACTAGAATTAGATTTATGGAACACCTACTCAAAATCAGTTATGACTTAGACTTTGGAGGTTCTGGCACTATCCGAAATGAGGAGAACAAACAAAAAAGAAACTTAAAGAAAAGGCGAGTTCAAGAAAAATCGGGATAGTAATCAGCCGAAAGTAGGTGAAGGCAATACCAATGATGGTAACACCGTGCGTCGTTTTTTTCTAATCCTGAGTTGACCAGCGAGATTACAGGTATTGATTTAGGGCTAATTAACAGTTTTAAAATTTTATTGCAAGTTCTTTCTTGCAGTAAGTCTATTGATGGAAACAAATATGAAGAATATTCTTTACTGCTGAACTGTACAATGAGAAATATCCTTGGAGGAACATGTCCCCAACATTTCAGAAAATTTTGTATCACGACAAGGATATTATTGAAAATAATCTATTTACACTAGGAGAGCTGTCTGAAGAAGCACAAGAAAAAAGAAACAAAGATTATAGATTTTATAGGGAACATAATACCAGAAAAAATTCGAGATATGCCACAAATGAAGATCTATTTCATATTCTTTTATCTTCATCTGACCCATTTGTTTTCAGTATACGGTATATGTGTAAATCGGATTCCATTGACACGGATTTAGAAGCAGAGGATCTATTGATAAAAAAAAACGACTGATATGTATCTTTCAGATATTTTAAAAGCCAATTAATTCAGTTAAATATAATAATTTAAAAAAACAACAAGTATACGCGAATTTTTGCTATAAAATGCATAAAAAAACTATTAATTTTGTATGGAAGCTATATCTAAATGATGTCCGATTGGCTCAAAACTTGGTAGAAATCTGGTTCTTTTTTTTTTAAATATGTTCTGGTAGTCCATCTGCTTGTCCTCTATGAAGTGGCATCACCGAACTCGATAGAACTTACAAGTTGAAGTTCATAAAAGCAAAAAGATTTTTCCCAACTTGCCTAGTTTTTAGCTGTTTTTAAAAAAAAATATTATATGAAATATTCCAGTGAAGGTATTAAAACTCGGTATTGAAAATTTTGCAGTTCCACTATTCAAGAATAAGTAAAAAATAGCTCTTCTTGGAAATCAGATTTTTATGGCTAAATTTTAATCACTTTAATTTTGTGCCTGATGCGAGATGTCATATGGAATTTTTGAAGCGTGGCAATGTGGCCCGTTTAACAAAGCAGCTGGCATGATGAGCTGCCCACTGAATTGTTTAAGACTGGCGGCGAGTATATGATACTACAAGAGCATACCCGAAAATTGGGGTCTAAGTGTAATTTGCCCACTTTTTAAAAAAGAAGACCCTGCAGTTTGCGCCATCTACCGTGGGATCAGTCTCCTTCCCATCGCATATAAGATTCTGTCGTGCATTATTTATGAACGTCTAAAGCCGCTTATTAGCACACTGATTGGACCTGGCTTTAGATCTGGTAAATCCACCACTGACCAGATATTCACATTACGACAAACCCTGGAAAAACCCTTATTGAGAGAATTATCAAAACCTACCATCTTTTTGTTGATTAGCCTTTGACATGCCGATAAGGTCAAGGTTCTTTGAAGCCGTGTCTACCTTTGGTATACCAGCAAAGTACGTGCGACTTTGCATGATGACGTTGAGAAGCACTCAAAGCTCCGTCAAAATAGGAAAGAACCTTTCCGAACCATTTGATACCCCATCGTGTGTCCCCAGTCCCCAAATGCCAACAGATCGGGCACATTTCTTTGTAAAGATCTGACTATTTAAGCTAAGAACTTGAAATTTGGTGTATAAGTTGATAATATGACGTTCAATATTTTACTGGTTCACGAACAGATTCCGAATTAGTTAAAAAAAAGTGGTTCAGAGCCTTAACTCGACGACTATTTAAGCTATGAACTTGAAATTTGGTGTGTGAGTTGATAATACGGAGTTAGACATTTTACTGATTCAAACACGGATTGCGAACCAGTTTTTAGAAAGTAATTCTAAAGAGCCTAAACTCGAAGACTAAATATGTATGTACACTATGAACTTAAAGTATGTAGTATAGTTTAATAATTTGAGTTAGTACCAGTTCTAAGCCAGTGAAAAAAAAGTGGTTCAAGGCCTTAACTCGACGACTATTTAAGCTATGAACTTGAAATTTGGTGTATGAGTTGATAATATGGAGTTAGACACTTTACTGATTCAAGAACGAATTCCGAACCAGTTTTTAAATAGTATTTCAGTGTCATATCTCAGAAACTTTTTAAGTTTTAACTTAAAAATGTTGTGTGTTGGTGGGTAATATTAAGTTTGACCATTTGTTGGTTCAATACCGGTTCCAAACCATTTTTAACTAGTTCAAAAGTGATGGAATTTATGGTGACATTTGAAACAGTTCAACAGTAAAATCAAGCTGGTTCAGAACTGGCCTAAAATTGATAATACTGCCGTGCGTCTGTTTTCGCTTAAGCAAAAATTTTACAATTTCGTCTACAATTTGCAAAAGTTTCAAGAAATTTGAGTTGGTAAGTGAAAAGTAAATGAAAAATGTGGCTAAAAATAGGAATTTTCAGATCATTTTAGATTCTTTTTGTGATGCCATACGGATTAGTCTGTTTTCAAACAGTTTTGTATTGATCTAAAACTTTCAAATATTGCGCTAGCAGCCAAACTACTTTTGATAACAGCAAATAAGTTTGCCCAAACAAATGTTTCGGCCTGCTGGGAACAAAAAGTTTGTAAGAATTTGTTTAAACTGCAATTCGCAAAAACCGCATAAACTCATCCACAAAGTTAATAAATTTGAAATCAATCGAAAATTGCGCCTACTTGAGCAAAACAAATTAACTGTTGTTTATAGCGATGACACTTTATCGATCTGTACCTTTGAGTACCTTTACAGAGTACACAAATTAACACGTTGGAAAAAGGTACAGCGCAGCAAATGTAAATAAAAGGTACTAATTACCAAGTGTTAGGTACATTTGAAAACAACAAAAATTTGCCCAGTTCTTTTCAGTTTCTTAAAGTTGTTTAAACGAATTTCACATAAAATTGCAATCTTATTATTATTATTATTATTATTCGCACTTTTTTTTACCTTGTCAAATATTTCGCGCATTTTACGCCGATCGTCGGGCTCCGGTGAGTTCAACTGATTGAGCGGTATCTCCTCCATGTCTATGGTATCCTGACGCAATGTCTGTGGCCGTGACGGTGGTGTACGTCGCTCTAACGGTATATTCGGATAGAGTCCATTCTCCAGATCGCGCTGCTGCTGCTGTTGCAGCTGTTGGGCGGGCGTTTGGCTCTGTTGGCGTGTAACGGCGGTCTTTACAGGCATTGTGTACTGTACTAAGTAAATTGTAAACGTTCTATCAAAGCTAAGAAGCAGTTGGTGGGCGTGGCAGGCGAAGGGTGGTTGGTGCGAAATGCGAAACCAAAAAACTCAATTAGAATTTGTATTTTTTGTGCTTCGACTCATGCCCGCGGTTTGATTTTGCGATAAGATTAAAATTCGGCCATAAAAGTAATTGGCCAACACACACACTCTCACACACACTCACAGACAAATAACGAAGATGCCGATTTGCCGCAAAAAATAAAAACAAATACAAAATAAATACAACTCACGACCCACGAGCAACGTAGCGCAAAAACACAACCGTTCTGAATGAATGCACAACAATTATTAACAACAAAAAAAAAACCACTAAGAGCAAGAGGGTGAATGGGTGGGAGAGTGAGAGAGAGATCATAAACTGAAAGGGTCACCCTGAACTGTTAGTTAACATTTGTTCGATAAATAAATTACGGGTAATTTTAGTGATCGATAAAAAAGTAAAGTACAAAAAAACAGAGAAAAAGTTATAAGTAGCCTTGCTAGTTATTCATATATTTCATTTATGTTTGGTTACAAGTTCACAGTGAGCTGTAAAGTCAACTTTTAGCGCTCATTAACAGTGAGCTGTAAAGCGCTTAGAGATGGGAGTTTAGAGGGGGAAACCCGCGTGATCGTTATAAAACTGAAATGTTGTTTCTTTTGATTTTTTGCAGGCATAAAGCAAAGAGTTCAGTTTAAAACTCTTCCAAAACATATATAAAGAGATAGCACTTTATTTAAACACTGTAAATAAATCATAAATAAATTTTTATTAATTTGAAAGTGTAAAGGATTGATAAAGCGGGAATTTACATGTGGAATCAAATTTGAAAAACTTTTTTAGTAGTCCTAAAATTGTACAGAATCTCACTTGAATCTAGGGGATGCCGATAATAATATTGATATCCATCTCTGTGGAAGCTTCAAGCATTGCAGTTCGTTTGAAGGAGAACTTCGCGTCTGCCTTTTTCAAGGCACGTGTTAGCGCGTTCCGGCTTTGTCAAGGTGCGCTTCTTCTACCATTTTGTGAAGAAAAAAAGAATTACTGTAACTGGACACGGTGTAAAACGTCCAAACTTTGCTGCCTTTATGTAAAAAAGACACTTTATGTAAAAAAAAAAATAATAATAATATCAATATGTCGAAATATCTATATATATGTTTAAATAGACGATCGGTTGTGTTCCAGAAATCTCTAGAGATTTTCGTACAAACGATTTGATTTGGACTTTGATGTGAAATGGTAGAAATAAGGTCGGCTACTAGATTATAGGTCGGTAAAACCGTACGCATTAAATTTACTTGGCCTTAGCAGTTGGTTTCAAATCGCCCAACTTTTGTCAACTAATCTAGTAGCCGAGCATATTTGTGGCACTTCAAATATAAGTGCAAGCAATTTTCATTCGAAATGCGTGCGTTTATACCAAAATCTCTAGAGATTTCTGGAACACATCTGGATATATCATTATTGAATATTTTTCTGAAGCGATATATCGGATATAGAATATATTTTGGTGTTAGTTTTGTTGTTTTCTTTTGGATATTAGTTGTGCTCCAAATTACCTCATCACAAAAACTATTTACTTTAGGTTTTTTATCTCATGTCATACGTCTCTAAAGAGACTCTCTGACAAAAGTGTAATAGCAAAGCAAATAACTCTAAATATTTGAAAAATTTTGGCTTTTTTGATGTAATTTGTTATCAAACTCTTCAATCTAGCGAAGTTTTAGCCGGCTCGAGGTCATGTTATGTTTCCATATAACTTTAAACAGGGAAAACACAACACTTCAAAGGAGGCTGGTCGACTTTACAGTTGTTTCAAGAACCTCCCGGTGCTATCTTCAATAGTATTTGCCCATCGACTGCAAATCTTGGGAATGCTTGGGAGTTCTATGTCAGCATAAGTGCAAAAATCGACGGCAAAAGAAAACGCCAAGTTGACCAGCCTTCTTTGTGGTGATGTGTGTCCATATTTAACATTATGTATATATGACCTTGAGTCAGCTAAAACTTTTATTTATTTATTTATAGTCGACAAAAAAGGGCTGTCAACCAAAAATATAATAACGTTACAAAAATTTGTATGAGTTAAGGAAGCCTATCAAAGAAAATCCAACACGGTGGGGGAGTTTTATTTGTCCGTCCGGCCAGCTATGCCCCTTGCTAGTTTGAAATATCATACATATCTTTTGTGTAACTTATTTAAATACATTTACGGCCGATTTCCCATCTACAACATAGAAACTAACATATAGGTATAACAGAGTAAATTGTAAGTTTACGATACTGTTCTACGATAAGCTAACGAAGGAAGGTCAATAAGCAAGAGAAAGTCATAAACATGCACTTGGAGCAATTTAAATGTAATTGATTAATCAAGCACCAGGACTGCAAGGAGTTTAAATCATCTTGCAATCAAATGGAATGCATCGGGTCGCTGAAACATAAAATATGTTTTACATCATCGGCGTACATAAGTTTCCGAGAATAAGATAATATTGTGGAGAGATCATTAATAAACATAGTAAAAAAACAAGTGAGAAAGTCGGTCAAGCCCGACTATAAGATTTTCTGTACAAGTTAATGCCGTCACTCGCATTTGCTCACTCGTTATGCGTGTTATAAGCGTTATAAGCTGTTATACGCTCACCTCTAAGTTTCTCTCTCTCTCTCTCTCTCCCCCAAAGATTGTGTTTGTTTGAATACAGCGGTGGTTGGCAACATTTTTTGCTCATAACTTGTGTATCGTTTATCCGATCTTTATCATTTCTTCAGCAAATCGATAAACAATTTTGACTACTAGTTTTCTCTAGAAGGTACGAACAATCTATCATCAAAACAGTGGGAGATATGACGTTTTTTCCAAATTGCGGTGACGGGAGGGGGCGTGGCAAAAATTGAAAATAAACTTGATCTGCCTGCAAGTATAATGAGTTTTTGTCCCATACATGTCAAACCTCTATCTATTACCACCTCTGAGATCTCTTCTTTCATACAGACGGACATGGCTATATCGACTCGGCTGTTGCTGTTGATCAAGAATATATATACTTTATAGGGTCGGAGATGATTCCTTCTGGCTGTTACATACTTTTGCACAAACTTAATATAATTTGTGTACCTTTGGTACAAAGTATAATAAAGGACCGACCAGGCTTTGCTGTATTAGAACGAAATCCAGAGCAGAAAAGAGAAAGGAAATGCTAAACGATCAAGCTTAAAGAGGAGAAGATCGTCGTTCACAGAATCAAATACTATACTGAAATTGGTGTAGATGACATCAGTTTGATTTTTCAAAGGGAATCCATCATTAACCATAGAGGTAAATTCAAGCAAATTGATCGTAGTTAACCGACGCTTTGTAAATCCATGCTGGAAAGGTGATAAAATAGTGCTGAAAGGATGGGGTTATAACTTGTTCAAATAATTTTGAATTAGCGGATAGCTTAGCTATACCTCTATAATTGGATATATCACATTTTCCATCTTTATTTTATGAAGAGCAATAATATAAGATTCAGAACGACTTTAGATTCTAGCGATAGATTAACATACAACACTCTTTGAGCACACAACTTCGAATGTTGTCAGGCCCAGGTGAGTATGAAGATTTTAGTGGTTTTAAATACGAAAGTAGGGAGCTTTTAGAAATTGAGGGATCACATATCGAGTTAGAAATAGAAGTGTTGGTAATGTCGGTGGATTGGAAGAAGTCGGCGAATAGCTCAACGGCAATGGAATCATTGGGCGTGTTCAGCAGACTAATTGATCCCTGATCAGGTATCAGAAATAAATTATGTACCGAATACTTTTTTCTGTTGGAGGAAGCACTATCACTTTAAAGTAGCGTATTATTTCTTTGATACATGCTCCTGTATTATGATACCTCAAATTGGCTATCATGATGCCTCAACACTCGAGTTCAGTAGAAAGATAATTGCAAATTTATACTTGATCAGGGAGCAAGTTGTACTGCTGAACACGGCCATTGTTAGTCTTTTGTTCATCCAGAAAAAAAGAAAAAGGTAAAGAAGAAGATCTACGTTTAGAAAAGCGTCACAGTTTTTGAAGATAATACACTCAGAGAAAAAACCAAGCCGATCGTGCTTGATATCAAGCAGTTTTGATGTAAAAAGCACGGTAAGACGGAATATTCTTGGATTCAAGCGGAAAATACTGAAATCAAGCATGAATTTTTGAGATTGAAATTTTTGGTTTTAAATTAAATCGTCTTCATAACAAGCATAGATCTTCTTGATTGTAAGCATGAAGTCTCAATTTCAAGCCTAGATCTTCTTGGTTGTAAGCATGGAAAGTCTCGTATTCAAAAATAAATCTTCGTGAAAGTAAGCATGAATAGTCTCGATTTCAAGCACAGATCTGCTTGAAAGTGTGTATAAAATGTCTCGATTTCAAGAATATATCTTCTTGGATATAAGTAAAATATTCTGGTATTTAAATTTTATTTAATTTTATTTATTATTATTGAAAATACAAATGATTTTACATATTTAATACTAAGAACAGTTTTGCCGTTGTTTAACGGATATCACATACATATATCCGTCGTTGACGTCGACAGCCAGGTTGAAACTTTGGAGATCTTTGAATATACCGATCCCACCAATGGCATGGATACCGTCACGTCGTGGATTCCGTACTGAAAAAACAATCAAAATATAAATAATAAGACTATAAAATACAACTAAATACATTTCTTCGCTTACCTTAGACTTTCTCCAAAGGAATAGTGTCTGGCGAAACAGTACCCCTACAGCCCAGTTGGCGGAATGGCTTCCTTTATGTCATCTCTTCTTCGACATATGTACTCTCTCTTACAAATCCTCTTTCTTTGGCTTCTCATTTTCAATTGATTACCAACGCGGCGCCATAAGCAGAGCTGCGATTTTCAAAGCAGTCGTCGCTCTTGCGGCTTCGTATCAGCCTACGCGTTGGCGATGCTGAGAGCGAGAGCGAGAATTGTTCTCATTTTTTGCTCGCGCACTTCCCTCGCCCACACGTTCCAAGTCGAGATCAATTGTCTACTCGTATTCGAGCAGTTTTCGTCTTAAAAAATCAAGAAGAAAATAATCTAAATTGAAATCGTGCTAGATTTCTCTGGGTGTACCTACAAACATGGCTAAAGATCGGTTTTACACACTTTGCTAATAAAATTTAGCATTTAACACATTTTCACTGCCAAACTACGAAAAAAAATTTCGGAAAATTGGATTTTTTCTAAATTTTTTTCAAGTGGATTTTTGAGTTCAGCTTTCCAAGGTACTCAAGATAAAAATGATTTTTTTCCGTTGCTTTCAGCTTTCCGATAAACAATCTGTGGCGATTTAGGCCACTTTAATTATTTATTATATATACACAGCTTAGATTTAGTTGGTTTATTGGTTGACTTCAGCGGCTATGAATGTGTTTAACAGAAAGCAAAGAGTTGAATGTGTGTATGTGTGAGTTAGAGATGTAAGATATAAAAAGAGAGCGTGAGTAACGAGTTGCCAGTTGATGAGCGAATCAGTCAGGAACTGTGAAAATCTTTATCCAAGACTCTAGGTTAGCACTAGTTATGACTGGCCCACATTTTGCTAGCAAACAGCTTTTCATTCGCTGGGCAGAGGTCGAAGAAGTACGTTTTAGTCCAACGGCTGCTCTGGCGCTGAAAAAATTCTACTTTACCGTATTTACCACAATCAAAGTTCCTTAAATTTAAATATTTTCTTTGGTATTTTTGTTGGAAGTGAATTTAAATATATTTCATTTTTTTAATTACTGTACACAGTTTTTGGTTTGGTTTTTGTTATCTCCTTTTTTTTTTTGTTTTTATCATAAATTAAAGACTTACAATTTACTATAAGTTTGTAATGAGGGCAAATCTTATATTTATGTATGTGTAATGTGTGTGTGTGTGTGTCTAGTTCTTTTTTTTTTGGGGTAGTCTTAAATTGTATGGTAAGTAGGTCGTCTCGGAATCACTAGCGATCTTTGTGGTCTTTTAGTATTGCTGTATGCTTATTGTTTATGTTAATTTATGCTTATATTAGAAATCCATATATATATATATAGCCTAATTGCCGTACAATAAACTATAGAAGCAAATTGTATTTGAGAGTATGGATTTTGGGCTGGCAGGCTGCATAATTTCCTATGATTTTATAATTTATTGTACATCTAAATATATATAAAAAAAGAAAAAAAAAAACAAAATAGTTCTAAAGCTATTGAGTGCTACGCTTCACACGCTCCACATGCAAATCGTACAACATTTTATTTTTCTCATAATAATACGGATTTTGATCGGCACTCAATTCCGGATTGTACTCCATCACACCACCATCCGGATGGGCCTCGATTAGCGTTGATCCACCGGCGATTCCTGGTACTAGATAATTATTATTATCATTGCTAAGGGTGGGTATACTGCAGCTGCTGCTGCTGCTACTGTTGCCATCGTCATAATTCAAATGCAGATTATTGATACGTTTTGATAGGGGTGTGGATTCGCAGGGCAGATCATCTTCACGGCTGCGTTTTCTTTTGGGGATTGGAAGAAAAAAAATTTGAAAACAATTTTGGAATTATATGTCAATTGGATAACAAGTTACGACATGGAAAAAACTTGGTTTTTGTGACTTTAGTAAAAAAAAAACAAGAAAGAAAGTCGGTCAAGCCCGACTATAACATACTCTGTACCCCCCAAAGTTTATATATATCTGATCAATTTGAGTTAGAAGCCACACAAAGTGGCAAGACAGCCATAATGTGGATGCTGCGGCCGGTGGTACCCATCATAATGGTTTGTTTTTCTTAAAACCAGGGCTTAATCCCGAAACGATTTTCGGTTCCGGTACATCCCGGTTAAATGTTCTATTTCGGTTTTCGGTTTCAATACGGTACCCAGATTTTTATTTCGGTATACCGGTAAGTCCACGTCTTATGTAACTAATATATCATTCTTGCAGTGTTAGGAAGTACCTAGGTACAAATACCTCGGTACATACCTAGATACATATTTTGTGTACCTTTTACCTTACCTCGGTATTTTTAAATTCGAGTACCTCTTACCTTACCTAGGTATTAATTTGTCAATAGGTAAGATACTAGGTACTTTTCGTACTTGATTTCGCTCCGATTACATTATAGCCGAGATGGTGCCGCACTCTGCCATATTGAACAGAAAAGTATCAAGGACCTGTTTGTGGCTTTAACTGAACGTCCGGTAAACATTGCGTGTTCAAAAACTATACGATTCATGCTAGATAAGAGGAAAGTGGTCTATTAGCCGTGCTCCCAATTTCACTTTCGTAAACATTTTGCGATTTTTAGACAAATTTTGTACAGAAAAACGGTTTTAATTCGCAAAATTTTTACACAAGTGAAAATGGGAGCACGGCTGTATAAGAAAAATATCGCCGGTTCTCTCACACATGAAATAATAGCTACTATATTAGCTGAAGTTCATAGCAAATACGGACTTAGAGATATCCAAAGGTTAAACAGTTACAAAAAATGTATCTAACTTCTGAAAAGCAAGTAAAGTGTACATTTTTGAAGGAAACATGTGAAGCCTGAGTTTTTAGAAGAGTCTGATTTAAAGGTAATAGAGCGCGATAGAACAGCTGCTCTTTAAAAAGGGATTTTAAACAATTTTCATTTTTTGAAAACTTGACTTCAAGCGAGGCAAAGATCTTTGCTTTAAATTGAAGTGGATTCCAATTAACTAGTAGGAGTAGTAGTAGTAGTAGTTTATTTTGTTCTGAAAATTTTCAGAACATTTGATTGATATTGGCCATAGTTTGCCGTCAGTCATGTGTACATGTTAAGGTATTATGTTAATTTGGTTGCATTTTTTGATATTTATTTAGCTCTACAAAAGTTCTGTTGTAATTTGCTGTCTTAACGCTTCGAAAAAATAACTAGCAAGTATGGTCCAACACCGCCCATTCAAAATATCAATTACTTCTGCTGTGTTCAGCGAAGATTGTTGCCAATATACAAAACGTATTTCTGCCAGGATTGGACATTTGGCCAAGAAATGGTAGGAGCCTTCTTTTTCGTGCATATTGCAAAGCGTGCATTCGTTCAGGACACTATCTCTATATGGCTTGAAGTTCAGTGCCATCAAATCACATTGGGCGCGGAATATTTGCGGGATTACTTTTAGTTTATAGTGGTCATTAAAATAGTTTCTTTCACATAGAGACAAATTAAGTTGTTTGTACAACCCCCTCCCTGCTTATGCTTCTCTGGGCCTGTTCAAAACATTTTTCTCGATTGCTTTTAGCTATGCGCTCCAGTATATTTTTGTGTGCCGCCCTCCATGATCGATGGTTTTTGAGATCTAGTCGGACGTTATGCTCAGCAGCAAGAAGTCGCCATTCACTAAAGCATTGAGCCTCATTTGCTAATAGCAGCCTCGCCGTTTTAATCACCAGTCTTGTTGCTGGTTTTTCCATTACCTGCCTCATGTATCCAATTAACTATATAGTGTGTTTTAAGTATTTTAACGATTGGCTTATTAAACAAATGACGGAAAGTTTGGAAACTGTTGTCAATAAGAGTTCAAATACAAAAGATTCCGGAGACTTTTACAATACCAGTAATGGAAGATTGGATGAAACTGAGAACTATTCAGAAAATTCTAATATTGCATTGGAAGTCTTAACTTATCTTGCCGATTATAGCAAATCTTTTGAATCTATACTTTAGTATACAAATAATTGCAATGTTTTTTATAAGTATTATACCATTTTGCCTAGATCTGCCCCTATTGAAAGAATTTTTAGCAGTAGAGTGGTGACAAAATATTCGAAACTTTTGTTAAATTAAATCTATCCTTTTTATAAGAGAAACCTTTAAAAAAAATAACATTATATAAGGTTGTCAAAAAAGTCTTGCGGTATTTTTATTGAATTTTCAATTGTTCATAAAATTGTTTATAATAATGCCATTTAAGTCAAATATGCGCCGTTTTGTTCGATGACGGGTTCCCAACGAGATGCCAACTTCATAATGCCCCTCTTATAGAAGCTCGCTTCCCTATTGGCAAAAAACTCGGAGAGCCAATTTTCACAGGACTCTCTTGTGGCCAACTTCCGACTACCAAGCTCGTTCGCCATGGACAGAAATAGGTGGTAATCACTTGGTGCGAGATCCGGACTATACGGTTGATGCAAAAGAACCTCCCATCCGAGCTCCCGGAGCTTCTGGCGCGTCACCAAAGGTGTGTGTGGCCTGGCGTTGTCCTGATGGAAGACAATTCGGCCTCTGTTGATCAAAGATGGCCTCTTCTGCATGAGTGCTGCATTCAAGCGGTCCAGTTGTTGGCAGTACAGGTCCGAATTGAGCGTTTGGCCATAGGGGAGCAGCTCATAGTGGATGATTCCCTGCCAATCCCACCAAACACACAGAAGAACCTTCCTGGCCGTCAATCCAGGCTTGGCCACCGTCTGGGCAGCTTCACCGCTTTTCGACCACGACCGTTTGCGCTTCACGTTGTCGTAAGTGACCCACTTTTCATCGCCAGTCACCATCCGCTTCAAAAACGGGTCGATTTTGTTGCGATTCAGAAGCGATTCGCATGCATCCATACAGGCAAAAATGTTTTTTTGCGTCAAGTCGTGTGGCACCCATACATCGAGCTTCTTTTTGAATCCAAGCTTCTTCAAATGGTTTATAACGGTTTGATGACTCATGCCCAGCTCTTGGCCGATGCTACGGCTGCTACTATGCCGGTCTCTTTCTATCAATTCAGCGATTTTATCGCAATTTTCGACGACAGGCCTTCCGGACCGTGGCGCATCTTCGATCACCTCTGCACCAGAACGAAAACGTTGAAACCATCGTTGTGCGGTGGAAATGGAAACTGTATCGGGTCCATAAGCTGCACAAATTTTATTGGCAGCATGAGATGCATTTTTGCCTTTATCGTAGTAGTACTGTAAAATATGCCGTATTTTCTCTTTATTTTGCTCCATGTTTGCGACGCTATAACTCACGAACGACTAAAAACAAACAACAATAATTCAAACACGTGTTAGCGCGTGAAAAGAGCTTTCCAAAAAGCTCTAGCGTGAACCGATGCGACGAATACAACTAGAACTACGCGCTTGCAAAGACAAGCTTGCGGAAATACCGCAAGACTTTTTTGACAACCTTATATAATATTTAAATGTTCCATTTTTAGACCTTATATTTGGATTTAAGCCCGTACAGTAAATATTTATTACTAATATAAATTGGTGAACCATGCTTTTGAATTTCAAAGTACCTTTTTAGTACCTTTACCTTTTACCTAGGGACTGGGAATTCCGAAAACCTTTTCCCTTACCTAGGTATAAAAATTGGGTACCTTTCCAATCACGTCATTCTTGTGATTTGCTCCCGTTAACATAACTGCATTCAATGTGGTTGAGTCCATACAATTTCTTAGCGGATTCATTATAAATTTATCGCCAGAGAACCTGCGTAGCTGGAACAGAAAGCACGACTTTTGAAATCTCATACAATTTTGGGAACTTTGTGGAGGATTTTGACCACCAGTTAAGAATGTTTTCATGGTTTCAAACACGCTTAAGTTCGAGAAAAGTCTTAATGAAAACCAGTAATTGTTTTGCTAGAGATCCAGTGTATCCAAATGGAATAAAAAATCACCCAAAACAAGATTTTCGGTTGAAGTTTAGTTGTGGCCAACTGAGTCCCACACTTGCCGGTGCAGAAGAAAGTCATTATCTGCAGCCCCAAAACTGGAGCAAATGTTGAAGATGTCTTCCGCCAGCAAAAATCTCTTAGCATCTTGTATGTAGAGCTCCAACTCGTGACCAAATCTACGATGCGCTCTGCAAAAGTAAAAGAAACCGAAACTGTACCGGTACCAACCAGACAACTGCAGCGAGCTTACACTTGTATGTTCAATCACCCTTGCTACATATGCGGTACGAGTAAACTCAAAGCTCGTTGACCATTTTCAAGTACCATACACAAAACAAAAAATTCAAAAGTGATCGTGTATTGGCGAGCTCGTATACTGCATAGTAGAAATACATAAGTTGACTCGAAGCTTAGGCTACAAGTCACCGCGAGTACTTGTTGCCGAAGTCAAAGATATATTGCGGGCTGTTACGATCACAGCGCGTACACGAGTAACCCAAGCATGCAAAAACAACAACTTGTAAGAGCAAAAGTGATAGAATGATTTAGGCATGTATTCGACGGCAGCTGCTTTGTTTTTGTTTTAGAGTTCTTGCACACACAAAAACAAGGAGAGTAAATCGCGTGTATTATAGTCTGTAATTCGCATGATACCCGCCCGTGGCCGCCGTATAGCTCGCTGTTACACGTTTATCCGAAAGCTTTAACAAGCTTGTTCAATTATTACTCGTGTGTAAAAAAGTTAACACGTTCTGACATAATGTGCTTACGATCATTTCTTGTGTGTCACACCAAAGTGACGTGCACAAACAAGCCGAGTAAATGCGCGAGTGTGCACGAAAATTAAGTACTCGTTGCAGGTCTCTGTTACCAACGTTTCGGTTTCGTTCCTGTGCTATCGGTTCCATTAATAAACAGTTATCTTATTCTCATCAATCCAGACATATCGGATACATGCCCAAAATGCAGTCAAGGACCACCTGCCTTCCTAATCCCACCACACTTACACCCATAACACTATGGACGCATCCCATCGAGTCAGCCACCTTCCTCGATTTGGACTAGGGTTCCTAATATCAACATCTACTAATTTTCTCTCCCTTTCTCTTTTATTCTTTTCTTTTCATACATATTTGTCGACCCAGTCGCTACAACAACAGTCGCAAGGCGATGGCTGGCAAACTATATCTCGGGCCGGCAAGCTTACGTTGAATTTCGCGGCAGAAACTCAACGTATAGGAAATTGAAGCAAGGAGTTCCGCAAGGAGGAGTTTTATCGCCACTCCTTTTCAAATTCTACATCTATACGATACCATCCCACCCACACCCAACTCGATGTCACCGTGGACGGAGTAAAGATACCCACGAATAAGTACCCAAAGATTCTGGGGGTGACATTCGATAATCTCTTTTTCTTTGCCAAGCATACTGAAAACACAGCTCGCAAGATAAGAGACAGAAATCGGGCACTAAAGGCCATCTCAGGCAGCTCATGGGGGAAAGAGAAGGAAACGCTACTTACAACCTATAAGGCCATAGGGAGAACCCTCGCAGATTATGCAGCCCCGGCATGGTCTCCTGCCATCAGTGAGACGCAATGGGGAATGCAACACTCAGAACTGTCACTGGATGTCATTCAATGACACATGAGGGCCATCTCCACGAGGTCCAAATACTGGGAGTCAAAGCCCATTGCAGCATGCTAGGCAAACAATTTCTGGCCAGCAGCCTAGTGGTAGAACATCCGAACCACCTCTCACTCTTGGTTCCCCTTCCCCCACGCACTAGCAGGCAAGATCTACGCATTCTCATGCCTGCGATCAGACAGCTGATAAACAATGCCAACACCCTGTCGGCTGCTGATGCCATGAACGTGAAGGAAGAAATCCGCAGGCTAACAGTAAACACAGCAGCCAATGGTCTCAAGAGCAACATAGTGCCATCAGCACGTCGGAAAAACGACTGCCACGGACCACACGCACGACTCTTGTCCAACTCAGGTCAGGGTACTCATGCTTCCTAAACAGCTACCTAGCCAGACTAAACCCCAAGGTAGCAGATGAGTGCCCTGACTGCAAAGGAAGCCCCCATGACACACGCCATCTGTTCAACTGCCCTAATGCTCCCACAAACCTCACATCACAAGACCTGTGGACGCACCCCATCGAGTGCGCTACCTTCCTGGGCCTGGACCCAGAAGATTCGACATCCCCACTATCCACTATATAAATCCCACTCTCTATACAACACTACTTTCTTACTCACAACCTAACTCGAACTTTCTTTCTCTCCCTCCCCTACGTACAACCCGCAAACCACAAAGCCGTTACAACAACAAAAACAGTCGCAAAAAAATAACAGTTGCGCTCTCAATTGTTCTCACGGCATTTCTGCTCTGATTTGTGGGCGGGTGTGATTAGAATTAAATTGTGCAAATGCAAAGAATAATTATCGATAAATTAATCAGCGGTGGGCACGCACTTGCTCCCATTGCTTCGAGATTTATATTTCGACAACTGACGTCACTCAGGCTTATAAGACATTCCGTCGCAATTGCCTTGCTTCGAAGTGTTTTTGGAACCACAAAGATCCCACGCGAACGGCGCAACAGGTGCAGTGTGGGCGAACGACTTTTTTGTGGTTGCTGGACTGCTACCAAGCTCAAATTTCATGCCCACCATTGAATTAGATTATCGATTTAGATTTTTATTCGTAAATAACATGAAATTGCTTAAATTTTGGATAAATAAATGCAGCTCATGATATCCGAAGGATTTCCAATATTATAAGTTCAGCCTGGTTAAGTTTTTTAATCAATATTTAACAAATTCAACTGTAAGATTTACTATAAAAACAAAAATCATTGCTATAACCGTTTGGGAATTCAAAAGGCAGACTAATAGCATACTCCGACATCAGCTGCTTTGTGAGTTCTATGATTGATATTCAAAGAGGTCATTAAAACAGTCACATTGTGACAAAAAAAAACAGCCAATTTGTGATCATTTTTCCGTCATAATCATAATCAACACAAAAATTTATATATACATTTATGCACTGATAAAGTTCAGAAATGTTGATCTCTGTTGGAAAAACACATATTTATCATTTATGTGTTTATTATGCAAAAAATGTCGTATTCCACAACATTTTAATTTCCTTCCCTAATAACACATTTTTTTTTGTCCACAAAAATAGACTGCAAGTCACTGTTTAAGCACTCTCTTTGTCCCACTGTGCACTACTGCATGTGCATATGAGTCCGTAGTATTACCTACCTTGTTTTCAGAAATCCAGCCATTCCGTTTGTTGCACAGCCAGGTGAATATATTTTGTTGGCCCAGCTCTCTTATGCAGCTACCAGCGAGATGTGTCAATTTTGTTGTACAATACAATATTCTATAGAAATTTACTGATTAAGTCTCAAATGTATAAATATATATAAATAATTTGGGATTTTTCAACTAGTGAGACCACACTCGCTTTTGCACTTAGGACAAAAGCGTTAGCACATTTAACCATTAACTATCGATAGGCTGAACAGCTGTTGGCCACAAGTTCCTAGCGCCTAACAAGAATATCGCTGGGGTATTTTCCAAGTCTGGTCACACTGTCGCACGAATCAAGACACGAACACACACAAAAGAAAAGTAGTAGTTTTCCGTACAAAAAAAAAACGAAAAAAAAAATTGAGCCCAACCC
Source organism: Lordiphosa magnipectinata (assembly GCA_037044535.1). Classification (NCBI taxonomy): domain Eukaryota; kingdom Metazoa; phylum Arthropoda; class Insecta; order Diptera; family Drosophilidae; genus Lordiphosa; species Lordiphosa magnipectinata. The sequence goes on from JBAMBO010001283.1 coordinate 37,007, forward strand.
AGCCCAAAGAAAATTTCAAAAAAACAGCACAGGCTTGTTTACATACCAAAATTACAATCAATTGTAAGTAAAATGGCAACTGTTAAGTTAAACACAAAACGCCGCATCAGTTTGATAGATGCAAAGACAGGGGAGAAAATTCTAAAGTGAAAAGTGACGAACACGAAACGATTTGTCTCTGTGTGTGTGTGTGTGCGTGCGAGTGAGTGAGCGTGACAAGAGATTGGTTTGGTTCCAAATTTCATTCTTATAAATTTCTGGCCTGTTTCTTAATCAAATTCCAATTTGTAGTATGGCCTAAGCTTTCTTTTAATAACAAAGCCAAACGACACATGTGTGCGTGTATCAAAATAATAAGCAGTTGGCGTCAACAAATGCAGAAAAACTGCATTTTAAGCACATGCACACACCCACACACACTCACACATACTTGCAAATAATACTCCCTCTGGTGCCCGTGTGTGAGTGTGTGTGTGTTTTTATATTAGAATTGCTTTTGGCTGCGGCTGCTTATCTACAATTATTGTGGTGCTTTTTTTTTTGTCTTTTGCTTCTCTGCTCGTTATGTGTTTGAGTCATCATCAACGCTTGGCGGCCGTTGGCGACTGTGTGTGTGTGTGTGTGTGGTGGGCCGCCTCAGATACAAATATCAATTCGCATACAAATAGATAAGAACAGCTACCTCCCACCACCCCCCCAACACTCTTTAGAAGAGTTGTATAAAATCGTAAAAGGGAGTAGCGTAAAATCAACAAAAACAAGCTAGCAGTAGTAGCTCATCCGGCCCAGAACCGCACCCACGCTTTTAACTCCACTCCCCCTCCTCCCCCCCAACTACTTGCAAAAGAACTGGGTAGGTCTAGTAACAGAGGCAAAGGTTCTTTTTACAGGGACTTTAGATGGAATTTCAAGCCAAAACTAATTCATAAATATCGCTAAAAAGGTGACTGGCCCGGCGAAACGTGATTCAGTTCAGGTTTAAAGACAATTACCGGTGCAACCATATAACGATATTGGGAACTGAAGGGAAGCGCAGTTTCCGTATTCGAAACAGATCTATAAAATTTACAGGTTCGAATCGACATTTAGGACGACCGACGGATAGAACAACTTTGCGATTTGTGTACGAAATCTTTTATTGGTAATCATAAAAATTTAGAAATCAGAAGTCTTTTTGAAGAAGCCACTCCACCCCGCAATTCATTGGTCCTTCGAGCTACAACTTTGCGATTTGATTTGCGCTTTGTGTAAGAACCAGAGGTCGCAAAAATCGGTCTCCCATATACGCTCTCTCGTTCTCTCTCGCATAGACTCTCTCTCTGCTTATGTTAAACTTTGGCGCAACTCTTGAGTCTGCAACCTTTTCAAATAACATTTTGACAATTTGGTCTTCGAGAATCATGCAATTTAAGACCAATTGACTGAGTTGGACCTGTTATTTGGTTGCTTGCAGACCGATCAGTGCTGTGTGGGGTCAACCACAGTCACTTAACAGTGAGCGCGATAACAGAAGACATTCGGTTTTCGGTTAGTGACGTGAGCAGAGCGAACTGAAAAAGAGGTTGAGAGTTATTTACGAGCTATGGTAAGAACCTTTTATTGTGCTAGTCATCGTAAAGAAATCACCTCCCCAACAAATCATTGGTCCTTCGAGTCAATGCCTCGCTAGCAAGGGCATTCTATCTAGAAAGCGTGCAGATAGGGTCGAAAGAAGCATGCTTGAGCATAAAGTTCAGGTTGGATGTCGTCCTAAAGGTCGTTTCGAACCTGCACCTTTGAACATGAGTGGCAAATTCTATGAGTTTTTAGCAAAAGGTCCGTTTTTGCACTCTTAAAAGTTGAAATAGCGCACGCTGGTATTATTTCTCACTCATCAGTGGCATTATTTCACTTTTAGCAGAGAAATAACGCCCAAGGGCGTTATTTTATGCACCCAGATTTTCCATAATTTTTGTATGTGTAGCTTTCAGATCCACACAGGATTTTCCAATACAACTAAATATAATTTTTATGAAATATCCAAATAGATCTTTGCAAATGGGAAGACAAAAAGAATTTGTATTTAAATATTTTTCGAAAATTTTGCAGATTTTCCCATATTTTCAAATCGTATTGTTAATATTTTGTTATGTAGAGTTTTAAAAAGAAGTTTTAAGCTAAAACCAGGGTTGCAAACCTGTAAAATTTTGGTGAAGTTTCGTTCCGGAGGTTCGAACCCTTGGTAAAATGTAAGATTCGGTTCGCTGACCCAAGATTTTGTTTCGAGTCTGATTTCGTAGATTGATAAATAGTTGATAAATTTGTGCCTCAACATTTGGTTAAAATTTAGACATATATTTGATCAATTTCTGATCAAATTTGAGTCTTTTTTGAGTCCTCTGTGTGATTCAAATAGTCAAAAATTATACTTTTGTCAAGAGAATATGGTGCCCAAGCCGAGAATCGTCTTAAAGACTCTTTATAGTCCGTTTTTCTCATCAGTTTTGACTCAATTTCGAGACAAATTTCCATTCATTTGCCTATCCCTTTCTTTTCGTATTTCAATAAATCAAGTTTTGAGCATATCCATAAGTCATTTCCGAGTCTTCTTTAAATCGTACATGAATTTAATCTCTTTAATCTTCAAAAGAGCTTAAAAAGGTCTCATCAGGGCAGGAATTCTTGTTAAAATGACTTCCAAATGCATTAGCATTTCTTCTACAAATCGCAATATGGTTTGGATTTTTAAAAAGCATTTTTAATTATCAACTCAAGCGATTCTGTTCTCTATTAATAGTTCTTTTCGGTCATAACATAAACTAGAAAACATTTTAAGAAATTTACTTAAATGATTGTTTGAACCAAACCTTTTTTGTACACTGTTAAAAAAATTTTGAACGTTTCTAAACAAACAATGAAAAAAACAATGCGTACTGTTTTTTACATTGTTTAGAACTCGATGTTTTTTACATTGTGTGTTATTTACGAACCCTGATATCTGGGTAGAATCTATATTGAGGTGACTCTTATGGATCGTCAAACACCTTAGACCAACGCTTAATGAAACTCAGCAAACTCTTATCTTTGTTGGATATGACACAGATGTGGTCATTAAAGCAAAACTTGTGTTCAAATAATAACCTCCAGATCCTGAACTGACATAATACGATCCAGAGCTCTTTGATTAATAAAGTATGTATTCATTTATCATGATTAAGATAGATCATATTAACGTTGCACCAAGATTGAAGATAATTAAGGTCAAGTTGAAGACACTTATACAAATCGGGAGAAGATAGCGTAACAGACAGCTTAACATCATTCGCAAACATTAAGACTTGAGATGATTTAACAACCTTTGGAAGTTCATTGATAATCAAACCAAAAAGTAAAGGTCCTAGGTGAACACCTTTTGTTATGAAGAATTTTGAAAATAATTTTGGAGCTGATCGAATAAAAAAACTGAACAGCTACATTAAACTGTTTTTCGCTAATTTTCGCAGTCGCGTCTTAATTTTAGATATTTTTTTAGCAGGCTCTAGGTCAATGATTTTCATCATAACGTTTCGAAAACAAAACAATTATCCAAAGGTCACTAAATCAGTCACATAGTGATAAAATGGTGGAGCATGACGCAGTTGTTAGAAACTAAACAAAATATAGTTTCATTTAAAAAACAACAAAATCCCCTATTTGATTGCATTTGGGCAATTCAAACAATTGGAGCCTGTTTTAACTGCGGAGAGAGAATTTCCCCCACCAACAACAGAAGGGCCGATTACGGGGCATGCAGACATCCCATCCAAATCATACCTGCACCACACAGAGCATTACAAGGCGACCCATAGCCGTAAGGTACGACCTACGAGCGGAATCTCTACCAGTCCAACAGCTCCTAGAAAAACAATAGCCCCACCCTCGCATCATGTGCAGAAGCCAAGAAGCTGGCACACACCGAAATTGTAAACAGAGAAATAAATACATATAGGGACAACGTAGTCCTGGGAGGCAGACCGCCTACCATCGATCAGGTCGATGAGGGCCACACTAGCCCAGCTCCGCTCCGGGAAAAGCAGGAGCCTAAACAGCTATCGCCGATGAATGTCCCACATGTGGTCTCGGCCCGCACGACACAGTACACCTTTTCAATTGTCCCCTTAACCCCACTGTCCTCACACCACTAGATCTTTGGACCCACCCAGTCGAGGCAGACCTCTACCTTGGTCTGGCCCCAGATTAGCTCCCTACATCTCTATAATAATTTACCTACTTTTCTGTTCTTTCTCTCTTTACGTACAAATCTTTCCAGCCGCTACAACAACAACAACGGGGCATGCACAAACACATACACAAAGTTTCTGTGACTTGGCGTGTGCTACTGTTTGTCAAAATTTTTGCTACAAGTCTGACTTGGGATTCCCAAGCGGTCTTAGCAGTTATTTGGAAGCTTATGAAATAGCTATACGATCAAACCAGCCTCTTTTGTGGTGTTGTGCGTGTCTTGTTTTAGCTACGTTATGATGAAAATCATAACTTATTGACCTAGAGCCTGCTAAAAACTTCTAAGATTAATAATCCTTAGGTCACTAAAACAGTCACATAGTCACGTATTTCATAATCGCTAATCGTTGCAAACTAAACATTTGCCCATTCAACTCTGAACACCTATTTTTCACCAAAATAGGTGAATTTGAATTTTCCGTTTATAGTTGAATTTTGTATATAGGTCTTTAAGACCTGATTGGAATTGGATTGAATTTGTCAAAACTGATCTTAGTACACACTTTCAGCTATAAATAAAAACTACTAAGAAAAATGCTGCTGTGCTGCTGCCTATCTATTATGGTTTGGGCTATGCGACAGTCAGTCAGTCAGTCAATTGGTCGTGTTTTGCTTGCAGATTTTGTTCTAAACACTATTGTTTAGCAAAAATACCTGAACAATTTAGAATCTTTGTTATTTCTGTGAATAAATTATTAATTAATTAAAATGTAATTAAATGATGAGAGTTTCCATGCACCACTCTTAGACCAGAAATGGTTGTGCAGATTATGGATATGCTGATAAATTATTACAAACAAATTATTAATATGTTTATTCATAAGATCCTGTACCATGATATAACTATAACAGGTATGGCGCTTAGCCAAATTTTGAATTAAGCTCTTTTGCTAAGAGCGCGAGAGAGAGAGCGGGAGAGTGAGCGCGAGAGTAAACAACGCACATTAACACAAATTAGGTACATATGTGTGTAGAACAAAAAAGCCATGCAGAAACAACAAAAACAATAAAGCGATCAGTTCTTCGGAAACCTAACCCTTTGAAATCCCGGCGGCAAAACCAAAACCAAAAATTCGTGCGCTCACACAACCTTCCGCCATAGACACTGAATAGTAAAGAACTGAACTGTTCACTTGTTGAACAAGAACAAGGGAACAACTGAACAAGTGAGCAATTTAAGTGAGTTGATGACTCACTTAGAAAAAGTAAACATGTTTAGTGAAATGAACAACCTTTACCCTACACTATACGACATATTCTGCTTAAATGCTAAAACTATATTCTTCGTTTATTCTGCTTCTATATCGTTCTTTGAACTTGTATGCAAAAGCAAAGTAGCCAAAGCCATCTAGTTTTAACATTTTTAAATAGGTAACACCTCACGCTTGATTGGTAACATGTGACAACGCCAAAAATGCTCAGTAAGGTTTGCCATTTCATTCAAATTATTAAATTTTGTTAACAAAATTCGTGCTCTGTGAGATCCACCACTTTTTTTTTTTTATCGAAAAATTGTCTTTAGCGATGAAGCTCATTTGGTCTGAAGAGAGCAGCCACAGGCAGTTCTAGAGCTGCCCAATGCAGCATGAACGGTTTGTGGGCCAGCCGTCATCATTGGACCGTACATTTTCAAAAAACGTTACAGTCAATGGAGCAAAGTAGCGTGCGATGATTATCGACTTTTTTTTTGGTCCAAAATGAAAGAATTGGACTTGGTTGACATGTGTTTTCAACAAGACGGTGCCACATGGCGAAACTATGTACCAATTGAGCAATTAACCCTCTAGTGCCCAAATTTTGTTTTCAAAGAAAAAAATTATTTTTGGGTTTATTATGTCTTAAAAGTAAAGGTTTGTTCTGGAAAAATGTTTACTTTTGCACGGATCGAGTTTTATAGGACTAAAACCTTGGACCGCCTAGAGGCGGCTTTGGGAAAGTAGGCCAAAAAAAATTCAGTAAAAAAATTTTGTTGCTTACACGTTTTATTATAAAGGAAATAAAGAGCGAACAAAATGTGAAACCTAACCTTTTGAATTCGTTTCATTCAGGAAAGGCTTTGTGCCGCCCGCGTAAGTCGAAGCAAGTCGCACTGCCTTATTGTCCTTTCAGATCCACAAAATTCAGTAGAATATCCACGCACTTTTTTCTTAAGGCCGCTGTCAGTTGGCAGCTTACAATTTGGAAATCGATTCGAGCGAATAGTTCCCAAAGAAAATATTCCCCGGGAATTGAGATATACAAGAAGCGGCAAAGAAGTATAATAATTGTCGAAGTAAATAAACTGGTTTTTAAAATCCGGAACATTGCGTGACAATCGATTAACTACATTTGCTGCCGCAAAAGCCAGAGGAGTCACACAAATTGACGAATTTCACTCCCCATTTGTGTAGTTTTTCTCGTAAATATTGTCAAAGAAAGGTCTTCATCTTCATTGCACACATGTGTTCATCCACACATAAGCGTTGGCTCATCGAAACTGACAGAAACTTCTCATTGAAGTGATTCACGGTTTTTGCCGTATTGTGGTCGGCAGAATCCTTAAAGGGCAACTTACTATTATCGTTGAAATGAAAATTGTTTAGTATTTTTTCAAAACGATTTTTTTACATTGTGTTCTGAACTGTTCCAAATACGTTCTCACCCCCATATAAACGTGCATTTGCGAAAAACTGACATAAAAAATAAAATGCCAATAAATTGTCGAAATTCCATTGGTTGTTGAAAACGAAGTATTGACATCTTTTTGGGCACCATACAAATTTGTTTGCTGGGTAATATTCTCAATGATAGTATCATTCAAAAAGTATTCAAAACACTTGAATGGCGTATCAAGCTTTTTAAGAACTTAGAGGTCAGGCTGAGTAAAGGAAATCGGAGTTACACAAATCTCTGAAGCCAACATAGAATCCGACATATTAACCGCTCTTTCAATCGCTTCTTGATCTTCCTCATTGACAGGAAACGCTGCCTCGCAAACATCATCAGTCAAATCGTCCTCCAATTCTTCTTCTCCGTCCGTATCAATGTCAAAATCAATCGAATTCAAAAATTTCTGAATCTCCACATCGGAAAGAGCTGTTAGCTTATGCATTTGTCGTCGTTCCATGTCTACTGAAGCAATTATTTGGACTTAAATATGTCTTGAGTTGTTTCACTTTCAAACTTACCTTGTAATTTTTTTTCCCGAATTGTCCCAAGACCGCCTCTAGACGGGATACCTTATAAAAGCAATAAAAATCTAACAAAAACTTATTTTTAGAGTGGGTTTTGTGTTTTGCGTCCTTGAGACTATCAGCAACACGGCAATAATTTTGTTTACAGCGGCGAACTTTTTAGAATATTTTTTAAAAATTTGTTTAATTCGCACTTCTGCATAAATTTTCAACTTTAAACGACTGCAGCAGCTGACGCAAGCTCTGGCATGTATTGCAAACGCAACGAACTTAATTTTTGGACTTCCCCGAATTAGAAAAATGCAAAACGAAGACAAAAAGGAATGAGGAAAGCGAATAACGGTCTTTTGAACTTTGCCCGTCTAGAGGCGGTCTTGGGCACTAGAGGGTTAATCTTACGTTTTGGACCCAAGATCATGTGATTTGATCCCACTAGACTATTTTGTGTGGGGCTATGTGAAGCTGCCATTGGTGAGCTACCCGCCGAAATGTTGGGAAAAAGTATGCCAAAATTGGAGCTAACAGGCATAGTCGCTTTCAACTTTTACATGAAATGAATACAAATTTTGACTGTTTTTTGAGTGTCACAAACAAAATGTGAACACCAACTTAACTAATTGTTTTCTTTTCTTGCCATTTTCTTTGCAGGAGTTTTCCACTTAAAATATAATAATGCAGACCATCAAGTGTGTGGTTGTTGGTGACGGTGCTGTGGGTAAGACCTGCCTGCTCATCTCTTACACAACCAACAAATTTCCATCGGAATATGTACCAACTGTGTTTGACAACTATGCGGTGACGGTCATGATTGGCGGCGAACCCTACACACTGGGTCTCTTTGATACGGCTGGCCAGGAGGATTACGATCGATTGCGTCCATTGTCGTATCCGCAGACGGATGTATTTCTAGTCTGCTTCTCGGTGGTTAGTCCGAGTTCCTTTGAGAATGTCAAGGAGAAGGTGAGCGTGAGCATATATTGCATAATATGGAATTGAAATCGTTAAAACTTTTGCGTTTTTGCATTTTCCAGTGGGTGCCAGAGATTACGCACCATTGCCAGAAGACACCGTTCCTGTTGGTGGGCACACAAATTGATTTGCGCGATGAGACCAGCACATTGGAAAAGCTGGCCAAGAATAAGCAAAAGCCCATTACCATGGAGCAGGGCGAAAAGCTGGCCAAGGAGCTGAAGGCGGTCAAATATGTGGAGTGTTCGGCCCTTACACAAAAGGGGCTGAAAAATGTATTCGATGAGGCCATTTTGGCCGCGCTGGAGCCGCCAGAACCATCCAAGAAAAGGAAGTGCAAATTTTTATAATTTTTTTGATTTATCCAATCGATATATAAATATTTTCATTCTGGATTTCTGTATTGTCAAACAAAACTACACTCGTTTTCGGAACTCTTTGTCCAAACCCCCCCCTTCCCCCTCCCCAGTACCAGCCAGCTTCTATCTATCTATCTATTTATCTCTCTCTTTCTCTGTCTGTCTCTTTCAAAATTGTGGCCAAACCCTTTTGTAGTTATAATAATTTGGCAAAATCTTTCATTCTTCCCTTTTATCTTTATTTTCCCATTTTGTTTTTGTTTGGCGCAATTTTCGTATAAGTAAAAAAAGAGAAGAAAAACAATAATAATTTAGCAAAAACAAATTATTTATATACCTACACACACACATATATATAAATAAAAAATATATATATATATATATAAAATAACAGTCTAAGAGAATGATGATGAAAAAGGCATAAAAAGAGAAAGATGAAAAAACTTGCAATTCTTTGTTTCTTTCGAGTGAAAAAGAAAAATCACCTTAATTAAAATATTTTGTGCATTCAGAGAAAATAGAAATGGCAAAACGAAAAAAAAATTAACCTAATTAAAACATATTATATAAGAGTATATGAGTATTGAAATGTAAGCAAAAAACCACAACAACAAAAACAAGAGAAATCTACAATCGATATATATATATATCGATATATATATATATATATGTATAATCCATAAAGTATAACAGCAAATCGAGAAACAAACAAAAATTGTATTGTAGTTCAGCATAGAAATGGAAAAGAAAAAACAAAACCACAAAAAAAAAAACAACAACTACGAACTAATGCATTTTTTAATATTTTTATATGTATACATTATCAATTTTTACATATATATATTTTTTTTCCTAGATTTTAGACATTGACCTTATTGATTTCAGATATTATAATAAAAATCAAAAATAAAACAAACAAACAAAACGTTAAAACTATATCACATTCCAGTTGGACTTTTGCAGAACGTGGTTCTCAATGTAATGACATTTTTCATACCAAATATTTTTTAAGTATGAGAAGCAGGGAATCAACCCGGAACCGGAACCGTATACCAAAAAGAACCGCAACCGATACTTTTAATTTTTAGTACACTTGGCCCTCGCTTAACACGGGGGTTACGTTCCTAGAAAACCTCGTGTTGGGCGAAATCGTGTTAACATGGATTCAGTACAAAATAAGGGGTTACGTTACTGAAATTCAAAATTGGCAACAAAGAAATTTGTTTATTATTATTAAAGCTCATACATTTGTTCAAAATTAACCAAAAGTTACTATGTATGTACAGGTTGTCAAAAAAGTCTTGCGGTATTTCCGCAAGCTTGTCTTTGCAAGCGCGTAGTTCTAGTTGTATTCGTCGCATCGGTTCACGCTAGAGCTTTTTGAAAAGCTCTTTTCACGCGCTAACACGTTTTTGATTTATTGTTGTTTGTTTTTAGTCGTTCGTGAGTTATAGCGTCGCAAACATGGAGCAAAATAAAGAGAAAATACGGCATATTTTACAGTACTACTACGATAAAGGCAAAAATGCATCTCATGCTGCCAATCAAATTTGTGCAGTTTATGGACCCGATACAGTTTCCATTTCCACCGCACAACGATGGTTTCAACGTTTTCGTTCTGGTGCAGAGGTGATCGAAGATGCGCCACGGTCCGGAAGGCCTGTCGTCGAAAATTGCGATAAAATCGCTGAATTGATCGAAAGAGACCGGCATAGTAGCAGCCGTAGCATCGGCCAAGAGCTGGGCATGAGTCATCAAACCGTTATAAACCATTTGAAGAAGCTTGGATTCAAAAAGAAGCTCGATGTATGGGTGCCACACGATGCATGCGAATCGCTTCTGAATCGCAACAAAATCGACCCGTTTTTGAAGCGAATGGTGACTGGCGATGAAAAGTGGGTCACTTACGACAACGTGAAGCGCAAACGGTCGTGGTCGAAAAGCGGTGAAGCTGCCCAGACGGTGGCCAAGCCTGGATTGACGGCCAGGAAGGTTCCTCTGTGTGTTTGGTGGGATTGGCAGGGAATCATCCACTATGAGCTGCTCCCCTATGGCCAAACGCTCAATTCGGACCTGTACTGCCAACAACTGGACCGCTTGAATGCAGCACTCATGCAGAAGAGGCCATCTTTGATCAACAGAGGCCGAATTGTCTTCCATCAGGACAACGCCAGGCCACACACATCTTTGGTGACGCGCCAGAAGCTCCGGGAGCTCGGATGGGAGGTTCTTTTGCATCCACCGTATAGTCCGGATCTCGCACCAAGTGATTACCACCTATTTCTGTCCATGGCGAACGAGCTTGGTAGTCGGAAGTTGGCCACAAGAGAGTCCTGTGAAAATTGGCTCTCCGAGTTTTTTGCCAATAGGGAAGCGAGCTTCTATAAGAGGGGCATTATGAAGTTGGCATCTCGTTGGGAACTCGTCATCGAACAAAACGGCGCATATTTGACTTAAATCGCATTATTATAACCAATTTTATGAACAATTGAAAATTCAATAAAAATACCGCAAGACTTTTTTGACCACCTATTATATGCCTTTAATATATGTATAACATTCATATTTTCAAAATTATAAGTTGGTATTGAATTTAAAAAGTTACTTCCTTTAAATAACAGGTTAAACTTTCTAAAAACTCAAAAATGTCAATAAGTAAGAATTTCATATGTTTCTATTCATATCAAATTTGAAATGCATTTGGTGGCATTTATAGTTTAAGCTGTTTTGTTTCAACATGTTTTTTTTTTGGTGGCTCCTTATCAAAAAAATTAGTCATTTTCGATTGTTTGGTGGCTTTTAAAGCTTCTTTATAGCACTCCTTATAAGACAAAAGTAGTTTTTCCAACTCTCTCTTAAACTTAAGTCGTCGTTCGATGACCGGATCTGAATTTAAAAAGCACGATTCCAAGCTGCTTGCATATGCGAATCCTTCTTGAAGCTTTTCTATCATTAAACTAATCGGATCGGTTTCTTTAGAGCTGCTGTCATCTGATTTCGAATTGTTTGCTTCATTCACAGCAATCTCAAGCAATGATTCGTCATTAATTTCTTCATCTTCAAACAACTCTTGCAAATCATCATTTGCCATGTCGTCGAAACCTTCACCTTTAATCAAGTGAGCAAGGTCCAATATATCCTGGAATCCACGTTTTGGCACTTCTATTTCATGGCTTTTAACAAACTCTGGCCATAATTTCCTACAGCATCTATTTAATGTTGACACCTTAATCTCTTTTAAAGAAAAGTTTACCAACTCAAGGCTATCTTTAATAGAAAATTTCTTCCAAGCACTGGTTACATCGATGGAGTCAGTTTCAGTTGTATCCAAAATCCAGCGTGTGTAATATGTCTTGAAAGTGTAAATTATACCCTGATCCATTGGCTGCAGAAGTGATGTTGTATTAGATGTTAGAAATTTTATTTTGACATTCGGATGGGTTAAATCTTTTGGATGTCCTGTAGCATTGTCCAATAATAATAGTGCTTTAAAGTGTAAATTCTTTTTTTTTTTAATATTTTTCAACCTCAGGTACAAAACAATTCAAGAACCAGTCTTTAAATAATTCTGCAGTTACCCAAGCTTTGGAATTTGCTTTCCAGTAAACGGGTAATTTGCTCTTGTCTATCCCTTTAAACGCACGGGGATTGAAAGACTTATAAACAAGTATTGGCTTTACTTGAAAGTCGCCTGATGCAAAAGTGTAAAATGATCTTTTTGTGCCTTAAAGCCGGGAGCTACTTTTTCAATCTTTGATAAAAAAGTTCGATTTGGTTCGTTTTTTCCAGCAAAGTCCAGTTTCATCCGCATTGAAAACTTGGTCGGCCAGGAATTCCTCTTCTTCAATGAACCCCTGAATTTCTTTTGGGTTATGTGGTAGCAGCTCCATCATCGGGCGATGTCGCTTCGCCATTAGATTTGATGCTATGAATGAAGAACCGTTTTTTAAATTTCTGGAACCATCCATAGCAACTAGCAACGAAATCTATGCTGGAAGAGGGTTCTCCATTTTGCCTGAGCAGTTCATAAATACTGAGTGCCTTTTTGCTGAATGTTCCGCTGGCTTAAAGGGATCTTTTTTTCGTAGCCAAATGCTAAGTGCTCTTTCCATTTTCTTCAAAATAGTTGCTCTATTGGTAAATTTTGTAGATATATATGACCCAATACTTCCTGCACGTTGTATTTCAGTTTAATTTTTTTTTTGAAACCGCGAACAGTTGCCTTATTCAAGTCAATGCTTCTTGCAATTTCCGTGGCAGTTTGTCCATTGTCTTTTTTTTTTCTATAGAAAAGACTTTTCGTTTTCAAAGAGCTCTGTTCTTTCTTTCTTTTGATTTAATCAAGCTGTACCACCTTTTTACTTAACACAAAATCTTTGATTTTTTATTTACGCGTCTCCAAAGCTCAAGATTTTTTTCACCTACTAGAAGAATCTGACAGCTCAAATGTGGGATTCCCCTTTTTCTACAAGCACCCCATGCGTATGATACAAGCACAAAGCAAAAATATCAATATTTTGCAATCGTGTAAGAACGAGGTTTTCAGCGTGTTAAAAGGGGGGAGGTAGCAAATTTGTAACCGTGTAAGACCGAGTTCGTGCTAAGCGAGGGTCAAGTGTATACCGGTGTTCGAGAACCGATAAATTTAAACAGTGTACCGGTACAGTTTCGGTTCTGAGCAACTTTTATTTTTTTTTAATTTCCGTAGTTGCCGCACGGAATTTGGTCATCGCTATATTCAGAGCTGCTACCTGCGCCAGAGAGTGTCATCTCTATATTCAGAGCTGAGGACTGCGCGTGAGAGAGAGACAAAAGATATTGTTTTTGTCTATTCATATAGGTTTCTATGAGAAAGACTGAACAAAAACAGCAACAAAAATATGTAGGCTTTTTGAACGATTAATGGGCTATGTTCCAGCGGTTTGCCCAAGCGACCAAAGCCATCCAGGAACTGCTGGACCTTAGCAGATGCTGAAAACAAGAAAAGCGGTATCGTCAGCGTACGTGGCGATAAATGAGCGATGTGCAACTGAATACGGCAGATCCGAGGTGAAAAGAGAGTATAGTACCGGTCCGAGAACACTACCCTGAGGTACCCCAGCAAGAATGGAACGGATGCTTGATCGCTCGCCTCTCAGCTCAACCGTAAAACGGCGCTCTAGGCGAAAGGAGCGAATTAGCAGATATTGTTCTGGAGGGAGGAGGGACTTAAGCTTGAATAGCAGGCCCTCGTGGCAAAAGCGATGTCTTATGTCCAGAAACACGGCAGAGCAATGCCTTCAAAATGAACGGAACCGAAATTCGTTTCGGTTTGATTCCCTGGATAGAAGTTCAATATTCTGTTTGAAATTGTATCTACATTCTTTCCTCATGTGCTTGGAAGGCTAAAGTTTACTATAACATGAAACCACCGTCCCTTCTCTGGGTTGTGCTGTACCAAAGGTACACAGAGTATGTTAAGTTTATGTAAAAGTATGTAACAGGGAGAAGGAATCATCAATCAATGATCAGCATCAACAGCTGTGTCGATATAGCCATGTCCGTCTGTCTGCTAGTTTACATCCATCTTTTATTCGTTTCTTCAACTCGTTAGTTTGGGGTCAGCTTCAACTCAATCTTATCAAACAGCAGCATTAAATGTTCTTAAGTATAAAAAGCTGTCAAGTTCTGTCAAAATTTCAGTCAAAGTGGTATTCGCTATATTTACTCGTTAGTTTAGTTGCAGCTTGTTAGTTTACTATCTATACATCTATAATCTAAACATTATCCTCCATCCAACCACAACTACCGACCGTTACTTGGCAACGGTTGTATCCACTTGCATTTGATGGATGAATTGCGCACCTCCTCCTCAGCGGTTGCACTAAAACCTGCAGTGCCCTTCATATCAATGTTATCATAGTCGAATCTCAGACTTTTTTCCTTATCCTGCAGCAGTTGCTCAATGCCATGCCAGGCAATCATAACCCCATTATCGGAACAATAACGTTTCGATGGTCGATAGCTGCGACAGTTGTAATGCTGAGCCAAATGCTCAATATTGGCAAAGATGGCATCATTGTTGGCCACTCCACCGGAAACCACCAAAGTGGGTTGGGACAACAGCCGATTGTCCGACTGCAAACAATATTCCAGCGCGCGTTGAGTGCGATGCATGAGATGACGACTCACAGCCTGCACTAATCCGGCACAGAAATCACTGTAGTTGCTGATGACACCGTCGGGTGGAGTGCGTTCTTCAAGTTCACGTGCCCGTATGGCACGGAAACAGTTATTCTTGATACCGGCAAAGCTAAAGTTGCAATTCCTTTGATGGGCCAGCGGCAAGGGAAAGTCATAGGCCTGGGGATGCTGACTAAATTTGGCGGCATGTTCAATGGCACGACCACCATTCCATAATCTATACTGGGGCAGCACATACAGACGCAAACGGCGGGCTATCTTATCGAAAGCCTCACCGGGGGCATCGTCCAGAGTCTGGCCGAGTAGTGTAAGACGTCCCGGACCATGAACCAAAGCCAGCTGACAGTGGCCGCCACTGATGAGTAGACAGAGAAAGGGATACTCAATGGCCGCAAAGTGTTCCATGCGTGCCTGCAGAGCATGCGCCTCCATGTGATGCACAGGCAGCAGAGGTTTGCCATATTTTCGGCCCAAATGACGGGCAAAACGTAGACCAATCAGCAGGCTCAAAGGTAAACCGGGTCGTGTGGTAACCGCAATGGCAGTCAACTGATTCGCCTCCAAATTAGCCTCAGCCAGGCAACGTTCGAAGGTTTGTTCAATGCGCAAACGATGTAGATCCTGAGCACGTGGTGGTATGATGCCGCCATAGCTGCAGTGAATTGAATTTGTTGAATTTGCTGGTTAAGAAACACTTTACTCTCACCGTGTGTGAAACTCTTGCTGGGATTCCAAAACATTTGCTCGCACCCGGCCATTAGAGTCCACAATGGCAATGCCCGTATCATCACAGGAGGTCTCGATGCCCAGTACATAGCTAAGGCAGCGTTTTGGTTGCTGCAGTTGAAGCACTCTGCGCGATAAATGCAACATAATCAACAACAATAAAAATAAACATTTCGAATATTCACATGTTATGTGCGTTTTGAACACATCTGGCAACGCTGTAGGCGTCTGGGCCCTCATGACCCTTTTACACTGGCATAACGGTTAAAAATTCTAATTTGTGTTTACACTAGAAGTGAATCAATAATTTTGTGAGAACTTATCGCAGAAAACGCAAATGGAGACAAAAGTTCTTACCATTTGTGTTGGCAGGGGGGGATTTAATGATATTGCTTAAAAGACGCTCAGCTCTTTTTTATTGTACTTAATTTTGCGTATTTGAGGAAAACTATGTAAAAATTGGCAGGAGTCTTGGTAATCGATGAGGAACCCAAAAAACATTTTCACAAGTGCATTGCATCCGGGGCAATTCCACAGAAAAGTTCATCGAGACCAACAAACTTTAAGTACTTAAAAATATTATTTTTTTATCATATTTTCATGGGGACACAATCATATCGAACTAATATAAGCAAATCTTAAAATTGAGTAAAGATTTTTGAATATGACAACTCGGAAAATAAACTTGTATAATTTCAAATCCTACTAAAAAAACTTGCCTAATTCGCAGATTTTTGCAATTTTCTAAAACCACTCAAAACAAATTTCCGTTGTTTTGTAACGTCACGCCAGCATATATTTTGGCTTATATTCTTAACTACAGATTGTAGTGCTGCTTGTATAATAAAAATTCTTTTAAAATACAAGATTTTCCTATTTTTAAAAAACATTTTTTCGTACAAACGTAACGTCACATCCGTTTGGAAATGCCCATTTACTTTATGTAGTCAGTGATGCTTCCTTCTATGCGTTACAAACATTTGGACAATTTTAGTAGTAATGGAAAGGGTACGATGGTGCACTTTGTCGACTTAGAGCCAGCCCCCACAAATACTGACGTGTATAAAATCAAGTACGTGCTCAATACTATTGTTAAAATTGAGCCCCCCCCAACATACGTTACAGCGTCCCCCACTGTGCACGATGCCAGGTGCTGGGTCATACGCGCTCCTATTGCAACAAGCCTCAACGATGCTCCAAGTGCAGCGGGCTACATGCCCCATCTGCCTGCCAGATTGAACGAGAATTTTTCGTGTGTTCTAATTGTGGCTCAAACCACTCTGCCAACTTTAGAGGCTGTCCAGTCTATCAGGAAATGGACCGAAATCGATTGCCTGGTCCAACTCTGGCAACCTATTGCTCAACCTTCGCAACAGCTCCCTCTAAATACAGAGCAGTGGCCTAAAATTCAACCGGGACGCCGCGAAAGGAACCGTAGGAGAAAAAATGGCCCCCAACAAACTATGCAGCAACCTCAGCTACCTATGCAGATGCGTAATGAGCCTACCCTGCTGCAACAGCAACGTCCACCTCAGCCAAGTTTCGCACAGCAACTTCGAACGCAGCAACAAACGGGTCATCAGCTCCACCAGAATCACTCCCAGCAGCAACAACGCCAACATCAACCGCGAAACATACCTCACCAGCAATTTATCCCAACTCAGGGCCAGGAAGAAAGTCACCGTCAGTTGCAACAGCAACCTCAGCAGCCTTATCAACAACAAAGTTCCACATTTCCCACGCCTCATCAGGCTTATCCGCCAAATTTGATCAGATCACCACACTCATTAACACGCTGATCAGTCTCCTGCTTTAAATTGCTCCCAAATTCGCTTCTAACCCTCAGTTAGTTAGTTTGTTACCTCAGGGTACGTCTGGTACCACCACTAGACGCAATGACTAGCATTGGGTTGCGCATTGGCTCCTGGAACGCCAATGGGGCATTTTCCAAAGCTCTCGAAAAAGAGCTGTTCATCCAGAGGCACCGGCTGGACATTCTGCTGTTGTGCGAAACTCATTTTTGCTCGAGATCGTTTTTCCGAATCCCAGGATACGACCTTCACTCTGCAAACCACCCTGCGGACCGTATGAGAGGTGGTGCAGCAGTTCTCATCAAATCTTGGTTAAAATATCATCTACATAGCTCGATTATGAGGGCGTCTGCTATGTGCGTTGCTGTTAAGGTGTCCAAGGTGACCTTGGCGGAATAGTTATTGCGGCTATCTACTGTCCGCCAAACCTACAGTGGTCACCCGAAGACTTTTCTTGTATCTTCGAAGAGCTTGGTCCCAGGTTCTTGATTGCCGGCTCACCAGCTCTGGGGTGGGAGAATTGCAACTGCCAGAGGCACAGCGCTCTATAACTGCCTAACCTCTGCACACCTGCAAGTGTTATCAACTGGAAGTCCCACATACTTTCCATCGAACCACAACTTTTCCCCATCAGCCTTAGATTTTGCTATCTTCTCTGGAATCCGATCGAACAATCTGGCTATCAGCGGATTGCTGGAACTCTCTTCCGACCACATCCCCTTGGTAATAGATTTTCGAGCCTCAGTTTACACCATCAGTGTCAAGCCGAGACTATTACCAAGGCATGCCAACATTTCTCGGTTCCAGAGTAAACTGGAACAGACGGTTAACATCGACATGGAGCTGAACTCTCCCCTGGACATTGACGACGCAGCCCAACTATTTCTTCAAAATATCCGCACAGCCGCTGGGCAAGCTATGAGTGGTAGACCCCCCCGCAGTCACCGTAGTCCCCATCAGGCACTTTTAAAACCTGAGGTAATCGCCATTGTAAGACGCAAAAGAGCGCTGCGTCGCAGATGGATGAGCTCTCGCAACCCATTAGATGAGGCTGAGTATCGTAGACCTGCAGACTCCCTGAGAAAGCTTCTCTTTGATATTAACGCTGAATACCTGAAAGAAAAACTTCGTAACATCGACCCATCGCAAGACCGAGGTTTCTCCCTTTGGAAATGCACCCGTCATGTGAAGAGACAGCCCCTACAGAGGTTTGTAGTCCAGAGGGAAGATGGATCCTGGGCTCGCTCTGATCTGGAGATAGCTGAGGAGTTTGCCAACAATCTAGAGGATCGTTTCACCCCCTTCAGACTAGTTTCAGCTGAGGATGCCGCCACCACTCAAGCTGGTCTCTCAACAGAAACTGGCCCACTCTCTCACATCAGACCCATCTCTCTGGACGAAGTGCGTCTTCAGATACGGCTGCTAAAGTCCACTATGGCCCCGGGCATAGACGATGTTGACGGCAAAACTGTCAAGGCACTTCCTGAAGTGGGAGTCCTGTTCCTGCTGATGCTATACAACGCGATATTACGGTTGCACTACTTCCCGACCACTTGGAAGTCCGCTGTGATCGTAATGATTCCCAAGAAGGGCAAGGATCACTCAAAGCCCGACTCCTACCGGCCAATTAGTCTACTGCCAACTTTCTCCAAAATATTTGAAAGAATATTTCTTGAAAGAATGTTGGCAGTTAGCGCGGTCGAAGATGCTATACCTGACCATCAGTTTGGTTTTCGAAGAGAACACACTGTGCGCCGCAACAGGTCCACAGACTCTGAAACCACATTTTGAAGGCATTCGAGAACCTGCAATATTGCTCTGCCGTCTTTCTGGACATAAGACAGGCGTTCGATCGCGTTTGGCACAAGGGCCTGCTATTCAAGCTTAAGTCCCTCCTCCCTCCAGAACAATATCTGCTGATTCGCTCCTTTCTCCTGGGGCGCCGTTTCACGGTTGAGCTGAGAGGCGAACGATCAAGCATCCGTTCCATTCTTGCAGGGGTACCTCAGGGTAGTGTTCTCGGACCGGTACTATACTTTATTTTCACCTCGGATCTGCCGTATCCAGTTGCACATCGCTCATTTATCGCCATGTATGCTGATGATACCGCTTTTCTTGCATCCAGCATCAGCCGCAAAAGAGCATCTGCTAAGGTCCAGCAGTTCCTGGATGGCTTTGGTCGTTGGGCGAACCGCTGGAACATAGCAATTAACCGTTCAAAAAGCCAACACTGCACCTTCGCTATGAGACGCGGGAAAGTTGCTCGAGTGCGACTTCTTGGGTCAAGAGTCCACTATTTGAAATCTGCGGTTAAATATCTTGGTGTGACATTGGACCGCCGCCTGACCTGGAAAGCCATGTGGTACGAGCAGCAGCAGCTACAGTAGCAGCTAAGGCGAAGGAGCTTGATTGGCTTCTCAAGCCACGTAGCGGACTTTCGTTGCGATCCAAAATCCTTGTTTACAAGGCTATTATCATGCCTTCCTACACTCAAGAAACTAGAATCTTCTATAAGCCGTGTACTACAGTGCATTGCTGATGCTCCCTGGTATGTGAGGCATACAACTTTATATAGCGATTTGGATGTTTTGCCATTATGCGCCCAAATCAATATGCATACTAGTAGGTATCATGACCGACTGGTGGCTCATTCCAATAGACTTGCATCTGAATTGGCTACAAACAGGCTCAGAAGACGCCTTAACCGACGACATCCCTCAGACCTCTGGGTCCATGGAAGGCGTCCCTCGGGCCGCCTCATCAACTTGGCATAAGTGTCCCCCTGGACGCTGCTGGTTTCCCCAGCAAGATGACAGATCACTCCCAGGACCTTTGCCGTGCTGTCTAAGCCCCGTATAGTATTAGTAATTCTTGTTAGCTATTTGTAAATAGATTAAGTTCTATGTATCAAGTATTCTCCTAGCTATCATTCAACCAAAAAACAAAAAAAAAAAGTTTAGTATACCCTCTGTCAGGGTATACAAATATTTTATTGATATTGACAAGTTAATAGAAGAGATATAGCAAATTTTACTTTTTCGAATGTGTTGAAAACTACTCAGTTGATACTGATAAGTACACTAATGGCTTTCCAATATATTTTGGGGCAGGTATTTCCCTAGTTCTTGCATTTGTTCTCATCGAAAACCGGTAAAAAAATGTTGTGGCCTGAAACAAAATGAAATCGGCATAGTTTGAATTGTCATGAGTCTGGCAGCGCTGTGTTTCTTGTTGGCGGTTTTATTTTCAAATTTGAATTTTGTATTTTTTGTTTTTTTTTGCCTCAATTAAAAACTAAATAATAAATTATATTGATTTTATCATTATCAATGAAAAGGAGTTCATTCAATTCATTCATTTTTGGGTACGCACACAGACATGTTGACGTCATTTTTTGGGTAATTGGAGGAGGAGGAGGAGGGATGCAATTTTCATTATTTTGGCCTCTCTTTACCGTTCGTAGTAGACGCGATAGTAAAGCGTTTTGGAACGCCAAATGCTATAGCTATTGTCAAACTTAAGCAGGTAGACACCTTCGCCCGGATACGAATGTGAACCCACATAGACCTCATTGAAGCACTCCCGTCTGTAGATGGGCACTATAATGGATATGGGCGCCTTGGAGGCCACACTGGGATTGCTGAGAGCATGCCGATCGGGCGACATGGAACCACCACCGCCGCCGCCGCCGCCGCCACCACCACCACCCGACTCCAAATCCTCGGTAGTGGATAGATAATCCTCATCGACACAGTCCTCATCCTCATCGCTGTCGCTGACATGCACAGTTACCTCATTGCTCACCGGTTTGGCCCACTCAAAATAGATGCCAAAGCCGATGTCATAGCCATCGGTGGCAAATTCCCAGAAAATGCATTTCCCATTCAGATTGGTGGGCACACGCACCTGCCAAGCATACCAAAAAGGAGGAAGCAATCAATAGTAAAAAGTGGTGCAAATTAGTTTGATTACCCACCGTTACGGTATCGCCATGTCCAATGGTAATGACACCATCGCCATCACCAGCGGATACTTCAGTCTTGAACTGCTCAATGTCGGGTCGGGTCCAGATTTTGGCCGGACGTATCATCACATAATCATCATACTCATCGCCAGCCACCACCGCCAGCTCAGACACCGGCGGTTGCTCTTGTTGGCTTTGCCGTTGCTCCTCTGTTTGCTCAAAATCGTTCAAATGCAGCCCCTCCATGGCATTGGCCAATTGGGAACTGCTATTGTTGTTATGATGTGCTGCCGCCGCCTCTAGGTCCGGTGCTGCCTTCTCCTTGTTGTTGTGCTTCTGCTGGTCCTGGTTTTGGTTTTGCAAATGCAATTGCTGCATATACTGATGATAGTGTTCCCGTTGCAGCTGATGTATAAGTACAGCCTGTTGTTCCGGATTGCCTGGGAATTGTTTCTCTGCATAGAGCTGCAAAACAAAGAAAAGAAAGAAGGGAATGAATTAATAAATGAATTGAAATGGGGGTGGGGAAATTGGGTCATGACCAGGTATGTCTGGCTCACACATTAATTGGGTCAATTAGACGAAATTATTGATTAGGTATCGAAGCCCAGGCATACACAACAACAACAACAGGTGCAAGGACATGAATGAGTCATGATTTTGGTTTGCTTTTCGGAAAAACAGCATATAAACAAAAATGGAATTGCAACAACTTGAAAATTGTTTGAGTTGGTAGCAGTCTGGCAACGCTGTCATACTTGGAGGCGGTTTGATTTTAAATTTGAATATTTTTAAGTAAAAATCGGGAAAAAAAACTCTTCCAGAGGCTTTCTTAATTCGAACCAGAAGTTCGAATACTTTTTCTACCCTTTGTACACTGCGACAGTATCGAAAACTGAGCGGCGGATATTAAAAACGTCGTTGTCTTTGGCTTTAGACGTGTCAAAATCGGTACTCGGGGGGTTTTTGGTTGCGCTGTTCTCATTTTTGGCATTATTTTTCCCCATCAGAGGAAATGGGGCTGACTTATAGAGGGAGGATAAGAGGTAAAATCCAAAAAAAATCAAATGGGGTATCGTTTTATAGGTTTTTGGGTGCTCCAATTCCATTTCTGACAATATTTTTCCCATCAGAGGAAAGGGGGCTGACTTATGGAGGCAGGATAAGGAGTAAAATCTAAAAAAATCAAATGGGGTATCGATTTATAGGTTTTTGGGTGCGCCAATTCCATTTCGGGCAATATTTTTCCCATCAGAGCAAAGGGGGCTGACTTATGGAGGGAGGATAAGTGGTAAATTCTAAAAAAAATCAAATGGGGTATCGTTTTATAGGTTTTTGGGTGCTCCAATTCCATTTCTGGCAATATTTTTCCCATCAGAGGAAAGGGGGCTGACTTATAGAGGGAGGAAAAGAGGTAAAATCTAAAAGAAATCAAATGGGGTATCGTTTTATAGGTTTTTGGGTGCTCCGATATCATTTCTGGCCAAATTTTTTCGATCGGTGTAAAGGGAGCTGACTTATGGAGGGGGGAGAAGGGGTAAAATCTAACAAAAATCGAATTGGGTATCGTTTTATAGGCTCTTGGGTGCTCCAATTCCATTTCTGGCAATATTTTTCCCATCAGAGGAAAGGGGGCTGACTTATGGAGGGAGGTTAAGGAGTAAAATCTAAAGAAAATCAAATGGGGTAACGTTTTATAGGTTTTTGGGTGATCCGATATCATTTCTGGCCAAATTTTTTAAATCGGTGTAAAGGGAGCTGACTTATGGAGGGGGGGGGGGGGGGGGAGGGGTAAAATCTAAAAAAAATAAAATTGGGTATCATTTTATAGGATTTTGGGTGTTCCAATTCCATTTCTGGCATTATTTTTCCCATCAGAGGAAAGGGGGCTGACTTATGTAGGGAGGATAAGAGGTAAAATCTATAAAACAATCAAATGGGGTGTCGTTTTATAGGTTTTTGGGTGCTTCGATTCCAATTTTGGCAATATTTTTCCAAACGGTGGAAAGGGGGCTGACTTATGGAGGGGAGAGAAGGGGTAAAATCTAAAAAAATCTAACTGGGTATCGTTTTATAGGTTTTTGGGTGCTCCGATTCCATTTCTGGCATTATTTTTCCCTTCAGAGGAAAGGGGGCTGACTTATGGAGGGCGGTAAAGGGGTAATATCTAATAAAAATCAAATGGGGTATCGTTTTATAGGTTTTTGGGTGCTCCGATATCATTTCTGACCAAATTTTTCCAATCGGTGTAAAGGGAGCTGACTTAAGGAGGGGGGAGAAGGGGTAAAATCTAAAAAAAATCAAATGGGGTGTCGTTTTATAGGCTTTTGGATGCTCCAATTCCATTTCTGGCAATATTTTTCCTATCAGAGGAAAGGGGGCTGACTTATGGAGGGACGATAAGGGGTAAAATCTAAAAAATATCAAATGGGGTATCGTTTTATAGGTTTTGGGGTGCTCCGATATCATTTCTGGCCAAAATTTTCCAAACGGTGTAAAGGTGGCTGACTTTTGGAGGGGGGAGAAGGGGTAAAATCTAAAAAAAATCGAATTGGGTATCGTTTTATAGGTTTTTGGGTGCTCCAATTCCATTTCTGGCATTATTTTTCCCATCAGAGGAAAGGGGGCTGACTTATGGAGGGAGGATAAGGGGTAAAATCTATAAAAAATCAAATGGGGTATCGAATTATATGTTTTTGGGTGCGCCAATTCCATTTCGGGCAATATTTTTCCCATCAGAGCAAAGGGGGCTGACTTATGGAGGGAGGATAAGGGGTAAAATCTATAAAAAATCAAATGGGGTATCGAATTATATGTTTTTGGGTGCGCCAATTCCATTTCGGGCAATATTTTTCCCATCAGAGCAAAGGGGGCTGACTTATGGAGGGAGGATAAGTGGTAAATTTAAAAAAAAAAAATCAAATGGGGTATCGTTTTATAGGTTTTTGGGTGCTCCAATTCCATTTCTGGCATTATTTTTTCCATCAGAGGAAAGGGGGCTGACTTATAGAGGGGGGATAAGAGGTCAAATCTAAAAAAAATCTAATAGGGTATCGTTTTATAGGTTTTTGGGTGCTCCAATTCCATTTCTGGCATTATTTTTCCCATCAGAGGTAAGGGGCTGACTTATGGAGGAAGGATAAGGGGTAAAATCTATAAAAAATCAAATGGGGTATCGTTTTATAGGTTTTTGGGTGCTCCCATTCTATTTCTGGCAATATTTTTCACATCAGAGGAAAAGGGGCTGCTTTATGGAGGGAGGGTAAGGGGTAAAAAAACAAATGGGGTATCGATTTATAGGTTTTTGGGTGCTCCAATTCCATTTCTGACAATATTTTTCCTATCAGAGGAAAGGGGGCTGACTTATGGAGGGAGGAGAAGGGGTAAAATGTGAAAAAAATAAAATGGGGTATCGTGTTATAGGTTTTTGGGTGCTCTGACATCATTTCTGGCCAAAATATTCCAATCGGTGTAAAGGGAGCTGAATTAAGGAGGGAGTATAAGGGGTAAAATCTAAAAACAAATCAAATGGGGTATCGTTTTATAGGTGTTTGGGTGCTCCGATACCAATTCTGGCAATATTTTTCCCATCAGAGGAAAGGGGGCTGACTTATGGAGGGAGGTTAAGGAGTAAAATCTAAAGAAAATCAAATGGGGTAACGTTTTATAGGTTTTTGGGTGCTCCGATATCATTTCTGGCCAAATTTTTCCAATCGGTGGAAAGGGCGCTGACTTTTGGAGGGGGGAGAAGGGGTAAAATCTGAAAAAAATAAAATGGGGTGTCGTTTTTTAGGTTTTTGGGTGCTCCGATTTCATTTCTGGCATTATTTTTCCCTTCAGAGGAAAGGGGTCTGACTTATGGAGGGCGGTAAAGGGGTAATATCTAATAAAAATCAAATGGGGTATCATTTTATAGGTTTTTGGGTGCTCCTATATCATTTCTGACCAAATTTTTACAATCGGTGGAAAGGGGGCGGACTTATGGAGGGGGAGAAGGGGTAGTCTATATCAAAAAATTTAATTTTGTTCCGCATCGGACAACGAAATAAGATTAGTGACTTCCCTTAAGTTCGAAAGCATCAAGAAATGACAGTCTTAGGCCGGACATAGCCGTACCTTAATTTTCCCCGGTCAAAAAAAAGATGAAAAAAGTGTTTTTTTTAGTCCGTTGCTTCAATAACACCTTTACCTGCAATCTAATGTAAATTAAATTAGCCGAAAGCACAATTTCGTACTTCAAGTAACACAAACAAAGCCTTCACATGGCATGCATCAGCTAAAAATGTTCCAAAATTAGTCTCCGTGCCACGACTTTGTGTTCATGGAACCTTCAAAACTAGGGGTTAATTGGCACTTGGATGACAAGCTTGATTTTTGGAATTTCTGTCGGTCAGTTTTGCATTCTGTCCCAGTGTGTAGTGTACGTAATTTGAATTGGCAACATTATTTTTCTTTCTCTTTTTTTAATTTGAATTAAAAGTTGATGCTCTGAGCTGAAACCACAGGTTTCACAGGTTTATCAAATCCTTTCTGTCCCCTTCCGTTTCCAAATTCGTAATTCAAACTAGAGTTCGGTACTTTTTCTGCATACCTTAAATTGCTGATACGTTTGCTTATTGAGCGCATCCTGCAGCTGTCGTCGCTGTAACTCCTCTTTGTAGCCCTCCTCTAGGAGCTCCTGCTGTTCACGTTCCTGTTTCTGCTTGGCCTGTTTCTCCTGTTCCATGCGTCGCAAATCCGCTTTTAGCGTATCATCACGATTCTGACGCACTGCCTCTATATAGGGACGAAATGCACTGCACATGGTATCCAATAGATCAATAAATCCCTCCATGGCCTGCTCGCGCGTTATATCGCCCAACATTTGCCAATGTTGTTGACGATCTCGACCAATCACATCGAGCACACCCAGGGCCGGGGCATGGGTTGTGTTGAAGGGTCCCAGTGAGGCCTGCTGCTTGAAGGCAATTAGCTTAAGATTATCTTCGTAGGATAGATGAATAGCTTTGCCCGAGTTCTCTGCCAAAGATGAAAAGAAATTTTACAGTTCAAATCAGAAACAGAGGAAGCCACACAGCAGACGGCGCTGCTCTTGTTGTTGTTGGTGTTGTAGTTTATACACACGTTTGTAAAATGTAAATGCCAGTCGATAAAGCTCCTGCAGTGGGAAACCCCATTTCTCAGCTGTCGCTATATTGCCACTTGTCCCACTTTCCATGGTGTTTATTAATTATTTCTTGTCTTCTTTCAAGTCTTTTGGTGCTCTTAAAAAAAAATATAATGGTGAAAGGGGGGAACGGGGACAAGGGTCTTGTTGACAAACAAAATCTCTAAAGTAATCGAGCGGTGGTCACACTAATCTCAAAAATAGTCGAACGGTGGTTACACTAATTTGTGCACTGAACAGTGATGGCAAATTAGCTAGTTGAAAAAGGCAACTAATTTGTATAAACTTTGATGAAAATATTATATGTTTAAAATTGCCTTAATATGGAAATATGTGTAAGTTTAGCTTAAGTCTAGCACATTTTTATAAGTATGCTAAGTTTATTTGATTTTATTAATTGTTGATTCAACATAATTAAAAATAATGGTACGGACAACAAATAACTGTTTGGGCTCACGAACAAGTCATTTAGTGTGAGAGTGAATACTAAAAATAAATTAGTGTGCTGAAATGTCCAAAATATAACAACAAAAATATTGAATTTTGTTTTTTTTTAATGTGAGATCTCAATTTTTTTGTTTAAAATTAATTACGACGATTTAAAACAATTCAGAATATGAAATGTGGATTAATTAGTATGCCCAAAGGCGTTGCTAGGGCGCAGCTGTTAACTCTGAAGCACAGATTTTGGGTTAAAAATTCACTTTTTCATTTGAACGAGTAAAAAGAAGAGGATGCAAGAATCAGACGCCAGCGTTTCAGTTGCCATATTTGAGGAAAAGTGGAAATAAGGGAAGATTTGCTAACGATATGACTATTCTATTGTAAGATCTAATACATCGTGGGGTACAATTTATAAGTCGGGAATTCGAAAAACTAATGTCAATAGTTTAAATTTGGTAATACCAAAAGAAAGTTGGACATTTTTTTTTAGCATAAACGGTCTCACAACGATTTTATGAACTCGTATTTGTGTTGTTTACAGTGAGTTGAAAGAATAAATTTGGTTTTAAAATGGAAATTTCAAGAGGTTTTCGTTCGACGTGGATTATCTCAACAAGAGTGTGTCGATGAACTCAGTTCTGTGTATGGCGATAAAGCACCATCAAAAACCACAGTATATCGCTTATATAGAGAATTCAATCGTGGTCATGGTTCGCTCAGCAACGAATTCCGTGAAGGTCGTCCAAAATCGGTTGTTGTGCCAGAAAACATCGATGCTGTGCGTGAACTGATAATGCAAGATCATCATGTGACATAACTTAAGATTGAGGCATCCCTAACATTGATTCCACCAGCATAAGTAAGATTTTGCAAGAACACTTTGCCGTAAAAAATTTGACAGTAGCTCAACGAATGGCTCGTGTGGATTGATGCAAAGAAATGCTAAGAAAATACGATCGGTTGTGCTTCAAAAGTCGTTTATAAGATTGTCACAGATGACGCATCATGGATAGATGAGTAAGAGCCGTTAACAAAACAGCAATAGACCGTGTGGGTGTTCCAAAACGAACCAATTCCCACAAATTTAGCTGTCCCACCACTCAGATTTGATTTGTCACCGTACCCAACGGAAAACGGCTGCCGTCAAACGTTTTGCGAGCGGTTTTACAGTGTAAACGAGGATTTTTAACGGTTTTCGTTTTTTCTTTAATTCTAGCCTAATGGGCCAAATACGCTTTTGTGTGCTAGATAAATATGGATGGATGCGTCACACGCACTTAATGCGTGTACATATTTCACTAGCGTTTAGCGCAAAAATTTGTTTGGTGTATTCGACGCTTAAAACAAATTTAGCTTCTTTTTTGTTCTCCCAATTTACAACTTTATTTCAATTTCAGCTACTTTTTTCTAGCTATTTTTCTTGCGTCAGTGTTTATAGCAGTTTTTGTTTACCAACACTGGCTGTTGTTGTTGCACGTGCGTGCAATTCTTCAGTTAACAAAATGAGCAGCACACGTTTCTTTCTGGCGGATTTGCCGCCCCAAACAACCGAATCAGATCTATTGAACCTATTCCAAGACTATGGCCAAGTGGATCATGTGGATCTAAAACGAAAAGATGAAGCTCAGGAACAGGCGGCCAAAGTAATAGCCTTTGTTACCGTCTACACGGACGATGCTCAATATTGTAAGTGCCAGCAGTGAGCTCCAATCTGATGCCTTATAACTTGCTATACGTATCTTAGGTGTCAATGAGCTCAACTGGCAGAAGCTGCATGGAGCCAAGCTGCGTGTTTCTTTGGCCAAGGAGTCCTTCTTGGATCGTCTAAAGCGTGAACGTGAAGAGAACCAGTTAAAGGAGCAGAATGAGGAGCAAAAGTTGCAATTTCAGCAAAGCAGCTCGGAGCTGCTGGTACAAAATAAGCAAAACAAGCGACGAGTCTTTGGTGAAGATGAGGAGATTGGTGATGATGAGGTGGCTCCCGAGCTGCTAATTACCAAAAAACGGGCCGCCCACTCCATACACAATGGCAAGGTAAGCGGGTGGAGTTTAATTAGCATATCAATTCATTATTTTCCTCCTCTCAGATTGTCATCCAACAAGAGACCGATGTGAAACCTTTGCACATTATTGAGCAATATAAGAAGCCCGCCAAGCAGCCGACGGATGCCAATGTAAGCAAAGCGGAACAGAAACGCAAGGAGTCTTTAAACAAAAAGAGACAAGAGCATCTGCAAAAGAAGTCAGTCATACAGTTGGCACTCAACCTAGAGGGATCACAGTCCAAGAAAATCAAGTTCAGTGATGCTGAAGAGGAAGAAGATGAGAAGGAGCCAGTGGTGAAACCCAAGAAAGATCTCTTTGCCGCGGATGAAGGTGAAGAGGAAGAGGATGAAGATGAGCAAGTGTTGCTGCCTCAGTATGCCAGCAAAAAGGGTGCACGTCTGGCTGAAATGCAAAGTAAACAAAGTTTAGATCCAAGATTTCGTATAACTGGAAATTTTGTCGAAGAGGAGTTGGATGAGGAGGAGGCGGAGGAGCAGCAGCAGCAAATGGAACCCGAAAGTGAACGCAACTGGCAAATGGGCATACTTGAACAGGTGGTGGGTCATAAGCTAAACAATTCCCAGGAAAACGAAACCAAGTCAACCAAAAACAAGAAAATGCTGCGCTTTGATCCGGCCAAAGAGGATCATCAGAAGCTAGTGCGTCAGAAGGAGAAAGAGTCGACCAAGCTGAGTACAAATCAAACAGCAGATTCTGCAGATGCAGCGGTTGATACTACCGAAGCTGTTTCCAAAGCAGCCTTTTACATGGTCACGGATACCCTAAAGGAATCGCTTAATATGCGTGGCGAAGGCTTTAGCCTTTTGGACATGTTTGGCAGTGCTCATGATGAGGAATTGGTCAAGCGGCAGGATCAGCTGGAGAAGCTAAGCAATGAGAAGATACTTGTCAATAAATCGAATGCCAACAAACTGGGTCTGGCCTCTGTCAATCCCTTTAGCTATGATTCCTCAGAGAGTGAAGAGGAAAAGGAAACGGAAATTGCAAATGAAAATGAGGCACCTGCCACCAACAAAAAAGCCAAACAAAAGAAATCCAAAATTCAAATGGAATCCTACTTTATAGCCAAAAATGATGCCAGACTTAAGGGTAAGCCAAATTCGAGCAGAGTTTAAATTTTGTTTTCTCATTTTGTTTTGTGATTTTGCAGAGGGTGCCAAATTCTTTAAACCCGCCAAATCTGAAGTAAATCAGGCGGATTATGATCAGGTCAAGAATCGTCTCAAGTTGCTGATTAGCAATAAGATAGCCAAAACTAAGAAGAATCTACCCAGCAAGGATTCGATGAAGAAACCAAAAAAATCACAAAAAAGTTGAAGAGCGTCTTCATGACTGGAATTGAGTTAAGCTACATTTAGTTCGTTTTTAAGGGTGGATTTCTTTAAATGCTCGTCATGATACAATGAATAGAAGGTAGTGCAAAAACTTGCTTCGTTTCGCAGGCGCGTAAGGTGTTCGATACCTGAGACATGATAATCTACTAGGCCTCCATTTCCCCCCATGAAATTCTATGAATATGACAAACTATTCAAATTTAAAACATAACAAAAAGCAGTACTACTAGACTATCTTGACTCATGTGTCGAACAGGCAAATAATTTGTTTAAATTTTTATGAAAATTTGGCCTAAGGCTATTCAGCCGCAGATTTGGCAGGACTTGAAACTAAAACTATGCTTCCATACACAAATAATTTGATCAAATATGATTGAAAAGTTTCATAATTTGAAATAATTGGCATAATTTGCATCATATATACGGTTGTCAAAAAAGTCTTGCGGTATTTTTATTGAATTTTCAATTGTTCATAAAATTGGTTATAACAATGCGATTTAAGTCAAATATGCGCCGTTTTGTTCGATGACGAGTTCCCAACGAGATGCCAACTTCATAATGCCCCTCTTATAGAAGCAAAAAAACTCGGAGAGCCAATTTTCACAGGACTCTCTTGGGGCCAACTTCCGACTACCAAGCTCGTTCGCCATGGACAGAAATAGGTGGTAATCACTTGGTGCGAGATCCGGACTATACGGTGGATGCAAAAGAACCTCCCATCCGAGCTCCCGGAGCTTCTGGCGCGTCACCAAAGATGTGTGTGGCCTGGCGTTGTCCTGATGGAAGACAATTCGCCCTCTGTTGATCAAAGATGGCCTCTTCTGCATGAGTGCTGCATTCAAGCGGTCCAGTTGTTGGCAGTACAGGTCCGAATTGAGCGTTTGGCCATAGGGGAGCAGCTCATAGTGGATGATTCCCTGCCAATCCCACCAAACACACAGAAGAACCTTTCTGGCCGTCAATCCAGGCTTGGCCACCGTTTGGGCAGCTTCACCGCTTTTCGACCACGACCGTTTGCGCTTCACGTTGTCGTAAGTGACCCACTTTTCATCGCCAGTCACCATCCGCTTCAAAAACGGGTCGATTTTGTTGCGATTCAGAAGCGATTCGCATGCATCCATACGGGCAAAAATGTTTTTTTGCCTCAAGTCATGTGGCACCCATACATCGAGCTTCTTTTTGAATCCAAGCTTCTTCAAATGGTTTATAACGGTTTGATGACTCATGCCCAGCTCTTGGCCGATGCTACGGCTGCTACTATGCCGGTCTCTTTCGATCAATTCAGCGATTTTATCGCATTTTTCGACGACAGGCCTTCCGGACCGTGGCGCATCTTCGATCACCTCTGCACCAGAACGAAAACGTTGAAACCATCGTTGTGCGGTGGAAATGGAAACTGTATCGGGTCCATAAACTGCACAAATTTTATTGGCAGCATGAGATGCATTTTTGCCTTTATCGTAGTAGTACTGTAAAATATGCCGTATTTTCTCTTTATTTTGCTCCATGTTTGCGACGCTATAACTCACGAACGACTAAAAACAAACAACAATAAATCAAACACGTGTTAGCGCGTGAAAGGAGCTTTCCAAAAAGCTCTAGCGTGAACCGATGCGACGAATACAACTAGAACTACGCGCTTGCAAAGACAAGCTTGCGGAAATACCGCAAGACTTTTTTGACAACCTTATATTTGGGCCAATTATTTGCCTGTTCGAAACTTAGCTTTACTTTGTGAGTCTTTGACATTATTTGATAGATTACACTGTGACACAATTTTGAACTCAAAAAAGTTGATAGCGTCCAAGACCAAAAAATTCTGAAAGGGTGTGATGGTAGTTTACAAAACCCTGTCTTGGTTTGGTCTGATTACACTAGTTCGTGTAGTTTGGATTGGTGATCTCAAAAATCAATTTCAAAAATTTTTTCATGGCAACGCTTTTTAAACATGAATTTTTTTCCTTTTTAGTAGGTGCACTTATATTTTATGCCATATCTCAATTTACAATCGTCAGATGGTGTCAAGCAAGATATGAATCGAAAGGTAATTAAACAGTTAATAGTAGCGTAGATCATTGTTTTTAAATCGGTTGTATTCAATCAGAAGTTTGAATACAAGGACCAAAAATATTTCAAAAAAATCGTTGTTTTTGCTCGAAAATGCAAGAAATTTCCTTTTTAATCGCCTTGGAAAAATATAAAAAAAATCCAAAAAAATTATTTTTATTCTTTCGACTGAAAAATCGTACTTCTACAAAGATAATAAGGTATTGATGAAGAAAATCTATGAATAAATATTGTAGCTGGATCAATTTAAGTGAAGGAACTAGCAGTAAAATTTAAGGGTACCGCCTACATTAGGAGGCCAAAATCAAGCACTTTTTCATGATTTTTTTTCATACAAGGTACAGCACGGATCGTTTTGAATTTTTAACTGTTTATTGTGTATATCTATAGGTATATATACAAATTTTTTTTATTCAATTTTATTAATTCGGCGACGGATTATATCGGATTCAGCTGGAGTATCCGAAATATTTTCTCCTCCACGGCGTACACGATACCGCCTCATAGAACCATCTGAAACAAAAATGTAGGGAAATCTTTTTTGTAGTTTATGAGTATACCTTCTATGTGAACTAAGAAAAAACATTATTTTGTTGAAATTAATAAAAAAAAGTCGCTGTTCAAACAAAAAAGTTGATTTTTTTCGGAAAATTTTCACTTTTTTTTGTTAATAACTATTTTTCAGCGAGAATTTAAATCGAACTCTTTAGTTCACATAGAAGACAATTTAATAAGCTTCAATTTAAAAAAAAAAACAAGTCGATCCGTTGATTAGTTTTTCTTTAATCGTGTACGCCATTTTGAAAAACGTCGTTTCGAGAAAAACGCGTTCAAAGTTTTCGGACCCGAAAAATAGTTGATTAAAACTTATTATCGTTTATTTACCTGCAGTTTTCGATCAATCTGCTATCCCCGGTCCATATAGAAGTCCCTCCTCATCTTCATATAGTTCGTTTAATTCAATTTGTTGTTGTTTTTGAATCTTTGCTGTTGCGAGACCGACCGATCTGCTTTGACGGTTTTCACTCCTCGTGCGCTCTTCGTCGACCCTGGACGCGACTTCTCGGCAAACCGGCCCAATTATAATCTGCATGCTCGCCATAATCCGTAGCACAGACATATAGCCTTCGTTGAAAATCCCCGCGGCAATCCAAGCGGCGATTTCGACCACAGTGGAGGTGTTTCGGTGCCAGTCGCCAAATCATCGCGTTGAACTCTCGTTCGCGTTTTGGGTGTGTCCACCTACACACCTCTCCAGCAAGTCTTTTCTAGAAAGATCTTCGAATATGGGGAAAATATTCTTCGCGACAGTAGCATCAAGAGGAGGTGGGTGGGTGTATGGAATTCCGCGACTTTCTGCGACACGAAACTTGCGCTCGTTTCGGAGCGCCCGGAGCACGAACAATACACAGGCTATTTCAACCTTTTCTAGTTGAGATTCAGATTTGGGACTTTAGGAGCATATTCTATACATGAAGGACTTTCGATTTAAGCAAAAAAAAAACATCGATTTTTTTGATCCTCTAATGTAGGCGGTACCCTAAAGTATTTTAAGTATTTAGAAATTTTTTTTTTTTCTATTTTCTTCGTTTTTTGGTCTATATTAGAAGTGGGCGAATAGCCAGATCAAAAAAATAATTCCAGAACAGAACAAAAGTCGAAGCAAATGAAAATTTCTTTTTCAAAAATCTCAAAAACTACACTTTTTTCAGCACTTAATTGCTCCTAGCTCTTGAATTCATTTAGAGACTTTGTTCATTGATATCTTATTTTCTTCGCAGAAATGCGGTTCTTAAGTAGAAAAAATAAAAATAGTTTTTTTGAATTTTTAAATATTTTTCCTAGGCGTTTGGAAACGAAATTTATTGCGTTTTCGAGCAAAAAAATGGATTTTTTTGAAATATTTTTTATTATTGTATTCAAACTAGTTAACCGATTCGAAAATAATGTTTTGTGCGATTATTGACAATTCAATTGCCTTTCGATTCATATCTTGCTTGACTCCATTTGACAATTATGAAGTCAGATATGGCTTAAAATGTAAGTGCACCTACCGGAAAAATTAAAAAAAATTCATGAAAAATTTTTTGAAATCGTAGTTTCAGTAGAAATGGGTCTTTTTGGCTGTAAACTAGTGTTAGCTGCCGTTTTCTTTTTATAGCACTTTGAACTTTTCAGCTTCAGAGTAGGACTAACGTTTTCATATCTCGTAAACTTGTAATTTATTTGGCGACCTTTCTAATGTTTAATTAGTGTTGGCTGGCTCGAGGTCCGAAAAAGTTGCGTTTGTTCACAACTGTAAACAACTTATGCATTGTACCACCAAAAAGAGCTGGTTGCCTATACAGAACTGTTTCATCGTTATCCCTAACGACTCTGCAGTAGGCTTTTCGCTGAAGAAAGCATGATTGCCAACTGCCTCTCCATACAATCATTGCTTAGAACAGTTGGGAACTGCTAAAAGCAATGAAAGCAAAATGAAATTCCAAATAGTTTACGAGTTATGGAGTTGCGACTCCCAATCAAAAGAAAACGGCAGCTAACTAGACCAAACCCAGCAAAGGTTTTTGTACCACCATCATACCCTTTCAGAATTTTTTTGGCACCGACTCGATCAACTTTTTAGTGTTGCACAATGTTAGTCATTAGTTTGGGAATTTTAATTTTTTAAGTTTTAACTTAATTTTGTTTAATTGTTGATATAATTTCAATTCATTTTCATTTTGGTTACCGATGCACACATTTCCAAAAATGTTAACAATCACAAAATTGTGAGTCTGAGTTGAATTTTTTTTTGTATTTGCATTACTTTCTATTTTTTGTATCATGCATGCAGGTTGGCTAATATATGTCAGATAAACTTACGATTTACTCTGCTATTCGTAGAAGACTTCAAATCGGCCCTTGGATCTGTAAATAGTTTTTTTTTTTTAATTTTATTTCAAACTTATTCTTTATTAAGTGAAAATTTGTTGTAGCTGAATTTCCAACTTCTTAAGTAAAACTTGGTATATAAAGATTATAAGAGCTTGAAAGACCCAACTTTAATGTAGATCATGTAGAACATGTTCGATGCATTTATCAATCATTTTGTATACTGGGGGTTATTGCTGGCTCGAGGTCAATGTTTTTAACGTGCTTCATTATAAAATAGTAAAACACGATTTTTGGTTTTCCAATATATTTCGAGCCCCTTCGGGATTCGCCTTCAGGACTGTAACAATATAATACAACAAAATACATAATTTTACTTTACAATGTTTATATATTACTTGAACATATATGGGCATTTCCACAGTGAGGTCCACCGCAAAAAAAAAAAAACTCTCAAAGATTGTCACGTTGCGTCAGTAACGCTTGCAATAGTAAGTGCGGCACCTTCCAGAGCTAAATATTGGTATTAAAAGATGTGTTTTTACGTATTTAGATGGAATCAATTTCTGAAAAAAGGAAGAAATATGCAAGGCGGTATAAAAGGACCCCCATAAGCAGGAGGATTATCGTGCTAAAGCAATTGAGAGAGTGCGAAAATATCGAAAGAAAGCGGATGTGGAGCTGAAATTAGAACTGCCGGACAATATGAAAAAACTGGTTGAGGCAAAAAGAGAAAAGAACCGTTTAAGGCAATCAAAATATCGGGACAGAAAGCGAAAGGAAGCCAAAGTAACCGATGAATATGTGTCTTATACTTGTAAGCAAACACTAGGAAAAGCTGTAAGGAAGGCAGAAAAGCATTGCCAATGGACATAAGAAAAAAGGTAGAAGTCGTCAATGCCTTGTATAAAAAATATGTTGAACCCGAAAAAACGTTAGAAAACCCAAAAAAACCAGGCTTTAGAATTTCAACAGTTACAACAACAATTGCAAACAGAAAAAGACTCCCGCAAACAATTTCATATAAAAATACACGTTTTGTAAGCTTTCAAATGTAAGCAAATCGCTTATAAAACGCTGCGTGCTTGTCCGCAGTACCTCTCCACGAAAAATTTTCTGCAACTCAGTCATCCATAAGTTTTTTTCACGACTTCGTAACGAATTTCCATCAATTTCAATCTCTTGTTCTGAACGTTCAAACTCGCTCCCTACGGATCATGGTGCCTCGCTGTTCCACAAATGTTGGAAAACTTCGTTGGCGCAGTGCACAACACTTCTTGATTTTTTTGCTGGCGATATTAAAAAAATTTACAAGCGCACGTAACATTTCATTTTGATTCAAATTTTTGCTGCTTTTCTCTTCAGAAACCACAACTGGAATGACTTACACACAGTTTTTTTTTGCTCGCCTTCGCTCAAGGTTAACTGTAAATTTTTTTCACTTCTTCGCTTAAAGTGAGCTGTAATTTTTCTCCATTTCCTTTGCACACAAGAAGTCCAGCAGCAGCAGCCTAGCATTCCAAGCTAGAGTGAGAGTATGAGCACGAAATTTATAGTTTTGTGTCATGCCTGCTCTCGGTCGACGAAACAACATGTGCAAATCGCTTACAATAGCAAATGTTTTGTAAATGTCGGAGGCTGCCGTACGACAACGGTTGCACAAGCAATCTTACCTTAAGCTTGGTTTGCAAACCGCTTGCTAAATTGCTGGCTGGGCTTCTACATGCGTGAAGGTATTAGCGTACAAGCTACAGGCCGGAAGGAAACTCTTTTTATTGATGGAGCAATAGTTCCAAAGCGCTATATGTTGTTGAGGGTTTCAGAAGCCTACGAACTATATAAAAAGAGAGTCTATTTCTGAATGTGTAAGTAAGTGAAGATTTTTCGAATTTAGACCAAAACAAATTCAACTTACAAACAAGATGCCTCATAGCATGTGTGTATGCCAATATTATGCAAATTTCTCTTTTTTACTGGAGGGCTGCACAAAAATTATAAAACCATTTTGCAGTGATTTCGAGAGTTTCCTAAAATCAGCATTCAGGAAGAAACCTGTATGACAAACGATTGCGAAAATTGTGTTCGAGATATAAAACATGACTTGATTCCCGTAAAATATTTAGCAAATATGGATAAAACTGTGAAATGGCATCATTGGCGAAAAGTTGATACCCGAAGAACTTTAACCCAAACTGTTGCACCCTTATCCGATCTTATTCACGAATTGCAGGTGCAACTGCCCGTTTTCAAACTTCATTTTTTGGTAAAGCGTTCCCAGCAAACCTATTTTGAAACGAGAAAGCGAAATGTTAAGCCAGGAAAACTAATCCTTCAAATTGATTTTTCGGAAAATTATCGACTGGTGTGCCAAAATAAAGTTCAAAGTGCACACTTCAGCTATCGCCAAGTAACAATTTTTACTTGTGTTGCCTGGTGGTTAAACAAAACCCAATCATTTGCCATTATCAGCGACAAGTTAACCCACAATAAACATGATGTTTACGTGTTCGTATTCAAACTTATACAGCAGATACAAAATATCATTATTTTCTCAGACGGAAGCAGCAGCCAATTTAAAAACAAATTTATAGCCTGGAGCTTATCGGACTTTTTAGTTGAATTTGGTGGCCAAAATATTGAATGGAATTTCTTTGCAACCTCTCATGGGAAAGGTGCAGTCGACGGAGTGGGAGCTGTAGTTAAAAGAAAAGTATGGCAGATAACCAAAGCCACAAATATTGTCTTACACGATGCTTTATCCTTTTATAAATGCGCTCGAGATCACATTAATGGGGTTCAGCTAATATATATTTCCTCAAAGCAGATTGATGAGATTTCTCCCCTCCTAATTGAGAAATGGAAGAAGGTGCCAAACATCCATGGCATACACAAAATTCATTGCTTATCATGTGACGAACATTTAAATATAAAATTTGGTCGAACATCGATTTCTTTAAAAAAAAAACATATAATAATCTATTCAATTTATCCAGCTAATCTTCCTTATGTATGTATATCAATGTCAACTTTCTGAATCAACAAATATTGGTTATTGAAACCAAAATTAATGAAAAACTTCCTAAGTACATTATTAGGGAAAAAATTGTCATGTAACGTATGTCACGTTGCGTATCATGATGAGTCAAATAAAAAAAAAAACAAAAATTAATTTTTATGCGAATCTGCTATAAATATATAGTAACATCATTGCAGCTCGTTTTAAAGTAAGTTGCATTAAAAAACTCGAGACTTTGGTCTCTTTGTAAAAGCCGGTAAAACCCACTTCCGTATTCTGTCACGTTCCGTATGCCTTTTTTATTGCCTGTATCTTGGGACCTTAGTTTCCACAACTCCCAGCTTTTACATTAAAGATAGTGCTATTAAAGTGATATCCAAAAACCAATATGACGAAATGAATTTTAAAGTTTTTGTTTGTTTATCTTTAAACTGAAGGCTACAAAATTCGAACGATTGTCACGTTCGTAGCTGTGGAAATGCCCATATTACCTAAAAAGCTTATTTATTGACTAAAATGTTGGCCTTTCTCTTACCTAAAAAGTCGTTTTATGGCCATCCATTGCCTAAAATTTTAGGTCATATATTACCTAAAAATCATATTTATTGCCCAGAACACTTTAGGTAATAGAGGCCTAAAATGAAGTCCATATATTCTTTGGCTGTCATTTTAGGTAAAATGAACTTAAATTTCTGGTAATTTTCAACAGTTTTAGGTAATATAAGGTTGTCAAAAAAGTCTTGCGGTATTTTTTTATTGAATTTTCAATTGTTCATAAAATTGGTTATAATAATGCGATTTAAGTCAAATATGCGCCGTTTTGTTCGATGACGAGTTCCCAACGAGATGCCAACTTCATAATGCCCCTTTTATAGAAGCTCGCTTCCCTATTGGCAAACGAGAGCGTAAGCTAAAGTCGGCTCTAACCGACTTCGATATACCCGTTACTCATGGAAACAAATGTTTAATAGCCTTCCTGTATGCCTGAGGTGGGTCAGCCGAAAAGTATGCAACATTTTTTTATCTCGGCTATTTATTGTCCGATCTTGATGAAAATTGGAGGGCTTATAGATGTTGCGAATATAAATCTACATTTTGAATTTGAGATCGATATCTCAAAAATTGTGGGAGTTATTCAACATTTTCTATTGTGGAGGCGTGGGTGGGCGTGGCAAAAATTTGAAATAAACTTGATCTGCGTGCAGACAATAGGAGTCTACATTCCAAAATTGGTTGCTCTAGCTCTTCTAGTCTCTGAGATCTAGGTGTTCATACAGACAGACGGACAGACGGACAGACGGTCAGACGGACAGACGGACAGACGGACAGACGGACATGGCTATATCGACTCGGCTGTTGATGCTGATCAAGAATATATATACTTTATATAGTAGGAAATGATTCCTTCTGCCTGTTACATACATTTGCACGACTTTAGTATACCCTTTTACTCTACGAGTAACGGGTATAAAAACTCGGAGAGCCAATTTTCACAGGACTCTCTTGTGGCCAACTTCCGACTACCAAGCTCGTTCGCCATGGACAGAAATAGGTGGTAATCACTTGGTGCGAGATCCGGACTATACGGTGGATGCAAAAGAACCTCCATCCGAGCTCCCGGAGCTTCTGGCGCGTCACCAAAGATGTGTGTGGCCTGGCGTTGTCCTGATGGAAGACATTTCGGCCTCTGTTGATCAAAGATGGCCTCTTCTGCATGAGTGCTGCATTCAAGCGGTCCAGTTGTTGGCAGTACAGGTCCGAATTGAGCGTTTTGCCATAGGGAAGCAGCTCATAGTGGATGATTCCCTGCCAATCCCACCAAACACACAGAAGAACCTTCCTGGCCGTCAATCCAGGCTTGGCCACCGTCTGGGCAGCTTCACCGCTTTTCGACCACGACCGTTTGCGCTTCACGTTGTCGTAAGTGACCCACTTTCATCGCCAGTCACCATCCGCTTCGATTTTGTTGCGATTCAGAAGCGATTCGCATGCATCCATACGGGCAAAAATGTTTCTTTGCGTCAAGTCGTGTGGCACCCATACATCGAGCTTCTTTTTGAATCCAAGCTTCTTCAAATGGTTTATAACGGTTTGATGACTCATGCCCAGCTCTTGGCCGATGCTACGGCTGCTACTATGCCGGTCTCTTTCGATCAATTCAGCGATTTTATCGCAATTTTCGACGACAGGCCTTCCGGACCGTGGCGCATCTTCGATCACCTCTGCACCAGAACGAAAACGTTGAAACCATCGTTGTGCGGTGGAAATGGAAACTGTATCGGGTCCATAAACTGCACAAATTTTATTGGCAGCATGAGATGCATTTTTGCCTTCATCGTGGTAGTACTGTAAAATATGCCGTATTTTCTCTTTATTTTGCTCCATGTTTGCGACGCTATAACTCACGAACGACTAAAAACAAACAACAATAAATCAAACACGTGTTAGCGCGTGAAAAGAGCTTTCCAAAAAGCTCTAGCGTGAACCGATGCGACGAATACAACTAGAACTACGCGCTTGCAAAGACAAGCTTGCGGAAATACCGCAAGACTTTTTTGACAACCTTATATTTTTGTCTGAGCGTACGTTACTTAAATTTCCTCATTATATTTATGTTGTTTTTGTTTTAATATAAAGCAGAAACTTACAGTTAATTGCAATCATATAGTTTCTTATGGTGTCTTCTGCATTATTTTTTAGCTCTTTGTACCCTTTGAAATAGTTAGAGACCAAAAATCAATGCAATCTGAAGGTATTTTTATGACAGACAGATACGTTTGTATCCAAATGAGATAAATGCCGCTTGCGCGACTTTGCATTCGAAAATTTCCAAAATGGGTTATGAATATATTTAAAATTGGCTTATATTAGTTCATTTTGATTGTTTCCTCTTGAAAATATGATAATAAAAAGTGTTTTTAAGCACTTTTCATTTTGTGGTCTCGGTGGACTTTTCTGTTTAAATGCCCATATATAGCGATAATTACAAAAATCAATAGAAAATGCACGCGTTACCGCACAAAAATCATCACCGAGACTGAATCTGTAGCTATACGCAGCTAATTTTTGGATATGTTTTGAAGAAGTGTCTAAACAACAATTTCTATTTTGTTTGAGTACAGGATCTGAGAGGAGTTTTGACTTATTGCTTTGCCCAACATAACTTTTCACAATGTGACCAAGAAAAAACCTCTAATTTTATTAATGACTCACTATTTCATGCATTGTTAATAATAGTTTCAAGCAATACATTCAAATAGTACTTACTTTCTGGAATATAATCTGTTTTGCTTCTGAACGTTGTGTTATTTTCAATGCGTGACGAGTAAACGATGAGGCACGCTCGACGCTCACGACCGGAGTTCATACCTGAATTAGGTAGGGACACTTCCCCCTTACTAACGGTCACAATACAAACTAGATGTACCACTACAACTATACCAATCATTAAAAGTCCCTAGAATACATTTTTTTTGACTAGCTTTTTGGGATTTGGGACCACCGTCTGGTGCTAGTCAGCAATTGGAAAACAATAGAAATCCGCTGAAGTTGGAAACTGCTTGCAGTATCTAATGTTGGACCTCAGTTTAAGCTTCAAAATACTTATTTTATTTGTTATTTTTAAAAATTAGCTGTAATACATTATATAATTATAAGGGGGGCAAGCGCTAGCGTCGAGGCCTTCGGCTCTGGTTTATACAGTTGAGTTTTATATATGCTCTAGTATGTTACATTGTTTAAGGTATTTATAAATTCTGTCAATATTTTCGTTAGAAGGTTTGGAGAGGTGTGTTGAGGGTAGGGTTGCTGAAAAGTGGGCCTTCCGGATTCTCTCCAGATTTGGGCAGTTGTCTAATAGGTGTATTGTGAATATTTCCTGTCCACATAGATGGCAAGGGGGCTTGGTTTCTCCAGTAAGTAGATGTGAATGTGTAATTGTGGAGTGCCCGATACGGAGGCGGGCAAATATTCCACTTTTATTTCGATGACAGTTTGCGGGGTATCGGAATTTTTGTATGTTTGGATTAAAAGCCTTGTACCCATGTTAAAAAGTTGCCCAGTTGTCTAAAATCTGGATGTGAAGGTGCGGCAGGATGGCTTTTTGTATGTCCCGGTCTATGCATGGAAAGACGGTAAAGGTGGGAGACTTTGATGCATCTTTGGCAGCAGCATCAGCTAGTTCGTTCCCGAGGATTCCTTTGTGGCTAGGTATCCAAAATAGTTGGAGTTTTGCTGGGGATTTTATGAGGGCGTCCCGTATTTGACAGACCACGGGATTTAGATTGCCGATGTTCCATACTGCTTCTACTGTGGATAGGCTGTCAGTGCAGATTACGAATTTTTCAGTTTTTTCTTTTGCGTACACTATTACTTTGTGGATTGCTACTGCTTCAGCAGAGAATATAGAGCAATATTCTGGAAGCCATCCGGATGCAAAGACTTTCCCTTCCTGGTTGGTACAAGCGAATGCTGTGATGTGTTCTGTTTTGGTTCCATAGGTATACAACCAGGACCGATTTATAAAGTTGGCTTTTGCAGACTCTTCTGCGAAAAGTTGTCGGAAAGTTTCGCTGCTAGTGTTGTTCTTTGGAAACTGGAGTAGGGCGGTATTGATTGAGGATGTGCGTAGTAGCCATGGTGCTGCTGTGGACTTCCTATTACTTGCTGGTGTCAGGATGTTCAGATCCTTTGCGAGTGAGGCGCAACGCCGAAGAGTGGAGAGGTGCTTATACCGCTTCTTTTGGGATAAAGCTTTGCGCATATTATTTCGAAGGAGTTGGTTTGGTGTGCAAAACAGTTTGGAGACGTCAAGATACTTCTCCTGAGTATGTCGGTGAGAAAGCACTTAAGATCCCAAGCGATGTCCAAATAAGAATGCTTATTGCAGATCTGCATATCGCAGTTGGGCCTTTCAAGTCTCTTGACCCATGTAGAACTGCTAACAACGGTGAACAAAAGGGAACCAAAGAGAACAAATTTGTAGTTTAGACCATAAAAATTTGTATAGCCAACAACCTCGACAGCAAATGAACGTCGACTTGCTAGCCTTGATGCGCGGAATTTGTAAAATTTAGTTAAATTTTTGTTTAGACTATAAATAATTGTATACCTAACAACCTCTACAGCAAACGGACGTCGACTTTAATTTGTAAAATTAAGCAAAATTTAGTTTAGACTATAGAAATTTGTATGCCCACAACTTAGACAGTAAACCAATGTCGACTTTATGGGCGCAATGCGCGGAATTCGTAAAATGAAGTAAGACTATACAAATTTGTATAATTAACAACATTATAAGCGAAGGGATAGCGACTTGATTGTATTCATGCACGAAATGC
Source organism: Lordiphosa magnipectinata (assembly GCA_037044535.1). Classification (NCBI taxonomy): domain Eukaryota; kingdom Metazoa; phylum Arthropoda; class Insecta; order Diptera; family Drosophilidae; genus Lordiphosa; species Lordiphosa magnipectinata. The sequence continues at coordinate 80,760 of JBAMBO010001283.1, forward strand.
GCACTTGGACTATAAAAATATAGCAAATTCGACAGCAAATGGATATCAATTTGTTAGCCTTGATGCGCGGAATTAGTAAAAATAAAGCAAAATTGTAATTTAGACTATACAAATTTGTATGTAGCCCACAACTTAGACAGCAAACCGATGTCGACTTTATAGGCGCAATGCGCGGAATTTGTAAAATGAAGTAAGACTATACAAATTTGTATAATTAACAACATTATAAGCGAACGGACAGCGATTTGATTGTGTTCATGTGCGAAATGCGCACTTGGACTATAAAAATATAACAAATTCGACAGCAAATGGAAGTCAATTTGTTATCCTTGATGCGCGGAATTTGTAAAATTAAGCAAAATTGTAATTTACACTATACAAGTTTATATGTAGCCCACAACTTAGACAGTAAACCGATGTCGACTTTATGGGCGCAATGCGCGGAATTTGTAAAATGAAGTAAGACTATACAAATTTGTATAATTAACAACATTATAAGCAAACGGATAGCGATTTGATTGTGTTCATGCACGAAATGCGCACTTGGACTATACAAATATAACAAATTCGACATCAAATGGAAGTCAATTTGTTAGCCTTGATGCGCGGAATTTGTAAAATTAAGCAAAATTGTAATTTAGACTATACAAATTTGTATGTAGCCCACAACTTAGACAGCAAACCGATGTCGACTTTATAGGCGCAATGCGCGGAATTTGTAAAATGAAGTAAGACTATACAAATTTGTATAATTAACAACATTATAAGCGAACGGACAGCGATTTGATTGTGTTCATGTGCGAAATGCGCACTTGGACTATAAAAATATAACAAATTCGACAGCAAATGGAAGTCAATTTGTTAGCCTTGATGCGCGGAATTTGTAAAATTTCGTTAAAATTGCTTTAAAAGAAGTCAAATTGTAGGCTAGAGTATAAAAATTTTTAATCCCATTTTTAATTTAAAATTTTATTTTTTTTTCAATCGAATTACCCTTGAATTTAGCGTCAGCTCCAAATTTGCTTGACTCCCTGTAGCTTGACTAGCCCAGAATCATTCAGAACGCAATCGTCGCCTGAGCAACATCTAAATTAAATTAAAAATAAAATTCGATCCAATTTTACAAAATGGATAAAACTGGCGATATTCAAGACAATAAAACCATTCCACCCAAAGGAATAAAGTCCGCAAGGGTAAGTGTGTTGCGGCACAAGAAATGGAAGACCACCAAAGGCTCGAAGATACCGAATTTAGTGGGAACAGGTCCTTGGTTAGCTAAGGATAGGCGACGCTCGTTGGAGTTGGCTCAGAAGCAGAGGAAGGCCTTAAAAGAAGAAGAAGACAAAAAGTCGCAGGTGGCGCCGCCACCACCGCCACCACCACCACCTCAGCTGCAACTGGCTCGGCGCAGGCGTTTGACTTTCCTCCTCTCAAAGACTTGGGGTCTTTGCTTGATTCTCCCCAAGCTGAAATGCGTTTGTAATGAACCCTATATGCTGAGCCTGATCCCACCACCAGCTCCACTTGTCCTAGAGGAGAATGTCAAGAAGGGACTGCTACGCTTTCGTTGCAGTGACAATCATTTGGTTAATGTACCCAGCCAGCTGGTGAATCGCTACTCGGAGTACATGCGTAATCGTCAAGATCATCCTTCGTTTAGCTATAAACGTCCCATACAGCTGCCTTCCATTCGCTTGGCGACACTGAAACGTGTGATTCTCTGGATGAAGCGGCACTACACAGACGATATGCGTCAATTGATCAGAACAATTCCGTCTGTGGCAATGGGTCGTCGCTTTGGTACCACCTGGGATGAAGAATTTTTGAATACCGAACTGGATCTCCTGGTTGAGTTGATAATGGCAGCCAATTATTTGGGCGTGGATCCATTGTATCAACATGCCACGCACTTTTTGGCCGAGATTATGACACAGCGCACCAAAGAAGAAGAATTTCAAATGCGAGAAATTGGCCGGAATGTGGCCAAGGTTCGCATGAGTCTTGATGTGTATGCTCCACGTATGAGTGAGGTTATGAGCCAGGCCTCGGCTAAGGATAAGAAATAAGAAATGAGAAGAAAATAAAAGAAATTTTTTGTTTTTGGTTGAATCAGCCCAAAAATAAATATAAATATAATAAATAAAAATAATAAGCAGTCAAAGTTGAGTTTTTTTATTTTAAGTCCGCGGCTGCCGTTGGCTGGGTTGTTGCGAATTTTGTATTGCTTGTTACTCGACTATTGTTCATTGTTCATCATATGACTTGGCATGTTTCATAATATGAGATGGAACCACCCCATACCACATAGAAATGTACAGTAAGTGTTCTTTTCGAATATCGTGGAAGTAATTGACAAAACCATCGGGTGCATTCACGTTGAAGCGTTTTTCATCTGAAAGCATAGACTAAGATATCTAGACTGAACGATTGCGCAGTCGACAACGCTTCTGTTAGAAATTAATCAGCTGTTCGCTGTCACTTACGCTCTCTGGATACACTTGGAAATATGTCCGTCTCGCTCTAACCGCTATTTCTTATGAGCACTATCAATATAGTGATGCAGCGCAAATTTCATTGTTAATATATAATATGTAAATCCATGACACCACGGTATGCCATTCAATCTGCACCCCATTCTTTACCTTTTAGTATTTCATACTTTATTGAATTACAAAAAAAAAATACGCCATTTTCTGCTCCGATACTATCGATAGCTGGTCACAAAACACGTTGGTTGGCCAAATTCACAACCATCGATGACGTATAGATAGTCGTGCTATCAATATATTGCCCAGCTCTAGCTAAAAAAATCATTTTAAAATTTGTATTTTTTTTCAATCAATTTACCCTTGACTTTAGCATCAGCTTCACATTTGCTTTACTCCCTTTTGCATGACTAGCCAGAATCATTCACAACGAAATCATCGACAGAACAACACCAAAATTTAAAAATATTTAAATTAAAATAAAATTCGATCCAATTTTACAAAATGGACAAAACTGGCGACATTCAAGACAATAAAACCACTCCACCCAAGGGAGTACAATCCGCCAGGGTGATTGCGCTACCGCAACCGAAATGGAAGACCACCAAGGGTTCGAACATACCGAATTATATGGGAACAGGTCCTTGGTTGGCTAAGGATAAGCGACGCTCGTTTCAGTTGGCTGAGATGCACAAGAAGACCTTAAAAGAAGACAAACAGTCGCAGTCGAAGCTGAACGTGATCCCACCAGCTCCACCTGTCCTGGAGGAGAAAGTCAAAATAGGAATGTTACGTTTTCAATGCAATGACAATTGTTTGGTTAATGTACCCTGCCAGCTGGTGAATCATTTCTCGGCGCACATCTGTGAGCTTCAGGATGCACCCGACTTTAATTACCAAAGTCCCATACCGCTGCCTTCCATTCGCTCGTCGACACTGCAACATGTGATTCTCTGGATGAAGCAGCACTACACAGACGATTTGCTTCAACTGACCAAAACACTTCCGTCTCCGACAAGCTGCAATCAGTTGGATATCACCTGGGATCAAGGATTTTTTGGCGGCGCACTGCATATCCTGGTTGAGGTGATAATGGCGGCTAACTATTTGGGCATAGATCCATTGTTCGATCATGCCAACCACTTTATGGCCGAGATTATGTTGAAGCGCACCATCGACGAACAAATTAAAATGCAAGAAATCGGCAAAATTTTGAAGGAGGTTGAGTTGAAGGAGGCCGAGACTGAAGATGAGAAGTGAAATGTTGAAAGTTTGATATATTTTGTACACGCAATTTTTTTGTTGTTTTTGGTTGGAACAGCATAAAAATAAAATGGGTTATTGCGAATTTTGTTTTGCTTGTAACTCGACTATTGTGTTTATCCGATACAGATACAGAGACGTCGGCATGGATATCAAACCATCCGCCGGTAGTGTATAAATTGCCAAATACTGTATTGAACTACTACACAGAAGTTGCCCAGCTCGTCGCCAGATACCCGATCTTTTGTCCTTCACAGTGTAGACACTAGACACTAGTTCCCCTTGACTTTGTTGCTGCGAACCCTGGTTTTCATACATTTTTGTTCAATTTGCGTAAATTTAAAATCCTAATCCTCGCGCTCACGTTTGACAGCCACGCCCACACCGCTGGAGCTGGAACCGCATCACTATCCACCTCCATTTTCAGCTGGTTCGCATTGGGCTCATTTTTGAGTTCCACCGAGGAGAAGCCGACATAGTTTTCGCTGTGGTGTTGGTAAACTTGATGACCGGGTTGGGTATGGTTAACACCTGCTGTTTGGCCACCACCTAGTGCAGACGCTTGGGTTCGTCGGAGACGGCTCCAGTGCGGATTTGTGGACCTCTGATGCTGGAGATCTCAGAGATGGTAAGAGACATATACTACTTATACTTGCAGGCAGATCAAGCTTATTTGCAATACTTGCCACGCCCCCTCCTGCCCCCACAATTTGTGAAAAACATCATTCCTCCAGTGTTGCCAAATAAGCTTTTTTCACGTCATTTTTAGCTTTTTTTAAAATCGTATTGCGGGAAAAATTTAGTAACAGCGGGAAGCGGGTTTTCTGGCTTTTTTAAAAATGATTTCCGCTTTTTTTCAGCTTTATTTTTATGTTCGAGTCAATTGCAAAACTTATAAGCAAATTGATAGTTTGTCACCTCTGTCAGTCATTTATTGACGCTAATTGCCGATTCTAACGTTTAGGAAACAGTTATCACAAAGAGCTAGCCAAGTTAACAGATCGATTGACAAAAATTCCAAAAGTTTTCAAACCAAAAAGTCGTAAAGTCTGGCTGCAGAACCCGAAGTTTAAGGCTTGGCTCAGCAAGAATGAATTTGTTACCTCTTGAATTTACTGCAGTTATTGCAAATGACAATGTAAACTTTACTAAACTTCAACTTAAAATAAAATGGATTATTGTATCAGATACTTTATTTTCAAAGATTTATGCTTCATATGGATAGCGAATTGAAGAAATCCATTCGACACTGCAGCACAAATTTCTAAGTAATACTTATAAAGCTAGATAATCTAGATTTTGGATTTTCACAAAATTCATTGTTTTAAGCAATTTAATTGATTACAGTTTACGCCCAATACGCAGTTGTGAAGTAACGAGAAGTAAAGTGAAAATCTCATACAAAAATGTTGATAGGAGAGCAGACGTACCTGACAATCTTAGCATTCTTCAACAAATTGACAAAATTCTACGACCAAAACAAACAAAGCATTGTTATCATTTTGAAAGTATTTAACAACGATGAAACTTAAGTTTTGGAGCAAAGTATTCGCTTCCAAAGCTCTGAGTAAAATTTTTTTGAGTTAGCCATGTTTGCGATTCATAGTTCAACGCTGAAGTTGAGTGTGTCTTCAGTCAGGTTAATATGGTAAAATCAAATCTCAGAAATCTAATGGTGGTGAGCACTCTCAACTCAATATTATGTATAAGATATTGGATATAAGTGAAACTGAAATTAGAATATTACATGAAAATTATAATTTGTGTTGTTACAGATACGGGTTACGTCGACATGCGAAATGCTGCGTCGATTATAAGGTCCTTCCTAGTAACCTAAAGCTAAAGCTAAGGCACAACTGAGGCCTACGACAAGGATGAGAACGAGAAACTTCATCACTCTGATAATGTCTTAAATATATAATTGCATAAATAATAAGAAAAGCCATGCGTTTTTTTTGTCGAAAAATACAGCTTTTTTTTCCTCTCCGTCTCGCCGAAAACGAATTTTTTTTTCTCGGCAAAAGTTGGCAGCACTGCATACCTCCCAAAGTTTTGTAAATAAATGGTTCGTACCTTCTGAAGATATTTAGTAATCAAGATTATTTATCGTTTTGCCGAAGAAATGATAATGCTGAGTTTACATTGGAGCACAGTGCGGCACGTTTAAGGGTCACAGTGGCACAGCGCAATGTGAACGGCCAATGCCTTGTCACAGAAATCGTGTGTCACCGGAACGAGTACTTTTCAATGTGAACACAAGTACTCGTTTGGCGTCACAGCGGTTCTGTGACCAGCAATTTCTGTGCCGCCGATGTGAACACTTTTGACTTCTGAGTACTTTGGGTCACAGACGACATGGGCACAGTGTGACGCTATGTAAACCTAGCCTAAAGATCGAATGAACGATAGTCGAGTTATAAGGAAAACAAACCATTATGATGGGTAGCATCGGCTGCAACGGCGATGGGCAGCACTTCACACACTTTGTGTGACTTTTAACTTAAACTTTGGGAGGTACAGAGTATGACCCTTGTTCCACTGGCGAACATTTAATCACATTTTCGAAAAGTGGATTTTTCTTGTTCCACTGACGAATGTTGATCACGGCCACACTAACGTCGACAAAGAACAGCTGATTTGAATTGCTATGTCTGCAATTGTACATCAAAGTTCGCCATCCACATGTCAAGCAGCATGCCCTCCTGGTAGTTCCATCACGATAAAGTTAGTTTGCGGGATTCATACTTAAGAAATATTACTGCATTTTAACATTCTAAAACAGAGAATGGAACAATTGCCGCTTGCCTTGGCCATGTACAACTCATGGGTATAGTCGCTTTTCAATAACTTTCACCCACTGAGCTAAAACCCTCTCCACCCATGGCAACGCCATTGCCAGAGCAGCTGTTCCTATTGGTGACTTCGATAGCATATCGATAGAAAATCTAGCCTTTTAGCGGAAAATAGCTATATGTCGTGACAGTAGCTAGTTCATCCATGACAGTGACTTGATCATCCGTTGCGAATGACCTAGCAAATGGACATTTATCTCTAATGAGGAAATACAGAGAATGAATGAGGTCATCTGCTGGTTGATAGAAGAAGTATATGTCATATACATGTCAATCCTCTGTCTCTTATCATCTCTTAGATCTCTTCGTTCATATCGTCGTTCAATTGCGAGGAAACCATAAGCAAAGGTCCACAAATCCGCACTAGAAGGACGTACCCTTAAAGCCGTCTCCAATGCCAACGGACCCAAGCGTCCGCACCCGGTGGTGGCCAATTAGCAGGTGGTAACCATACCCAACCCGGTCATCAAGTTTACCAACACCACAGCGAAAACTATGTCGGCTTCTCCTCGGTGGAGCTCAAAAATGAACAAAATGCGGACCAACTGAAAATGGAGGTTAAATCGAAAATGGAGGATAGCGATGCGGTTCCAGTTTCAGTGGTGTGGGCGTGGCTGTCAAACGTGAGCGCGAGGATTAGGCAATCTATACACTACCGGCGGCTGGATTGATATCCATGCCGGCGTATCTGTATCTGTATCGGATAAGCAATAGTCGAGTTACAAGCAAAACAAAATTCGCAATAACCCATTTTATTTTTATGCTGTTCCAACCAAAAACAACAAAAAAATTGCGTGTACAAAATATATCAAACTTTCAACATTTCACTTCTCATCTTCAGTCTCGGCCTCCTTCAACTCAACATCCTTCAAAATTTTGCCGATTTCTTGCATTTTAATTTGTTCGTCGATGGTGCGCTTCATCATAATCTCGGCCATAAAGTGGTTGGCATGATCGAACAATGGATCTATGCCCAAATAATTCGCCGCCATTATCACCTCAACCAGGATATGCAGTGCGCCGCCAAAAAATCCTTGATCCCAGGTGATATCCAACTGATTGCCGCTTGTCGGACACGGAAGTGTTTTGGTCAGTTGAAGCAAATCGTCTGTGTAGTGCTGCTTCATCCAGAGAATCACATGTTGCAGTGTCGACGAGCGAATGGAAGGCAGCGGTATGGGACTTTCGTAACAGAAGTCAGGAGCATCCTGCAGCTCACAGATGTGCGCCGAGAAATGATTCACCAGCTGGCAGGGTACATTAACCAAACAATTGTCATTGCATTGAAAACGTAACATTCCTATTTTGACTTTCTCCTCCAGGACAGGTGGAGCTGGTGGGATCACGTTCAGCTTCGACTGCGACTGTTTGTCTTCTTTTAAGGTCTTCTTGTGCATCTCAGCCAACTCAAACGAGCGTCGCTTATCCTTAGCCAACCAAGGACCTGTTCCCATATAATTCGGTATGTTCGAACCCTTGGTGGTCTTCCATTTCGGTTGCGGTAGCGCAATCACCCTGGCGGATTGTACTCCCTTGGGTGGAGTGGTTTTATTGTCTTGAATGTCGCCAGTTTTGTCCATTTTGTAAAATTGGATCGAATTTTATTTTAATTTAAATATTTTTAAATTTTGGTGTTGTTCTGTCGATGATTTCGTTGTGAATGATTCTGGCTGGTCATGCAAAAGGGAAGTAAAGCAAATGTGAAGCTGATGCTAAAGTCAAGGGTAAATTGATTGAAAAAAATAAAAATTTTAAAATGATTTTTTTAGCTAGAGCTGGCCAATATATTGATAGCACGACTATCTATACGTTATCGATGGTTGTGAATTTGTCCAACCAACGTGTTTTGTGACCCGCTATCGATAGTATCGGAGCAGAAAATTACGTATTTCTAGAAACTTCATAGTGTGATACGTAGACATCGGATTTTGCATATTTGCATATTATGAACCGCATGTTCGATTTAAGTTTTGATTGCACACATCTTATTTTTATTGATCAATGATTGAGTCAATTTCTTATACGTTAAGTTCCACGAGTATTTGATTGCTCATGCGGGCTATGCATTGCCCATCGCTGCTATCTTGGATTCCCATGCTGATGTCAGTTTCTTTTCATGTTTACTTGGCTTCTTTGGTTTTTGTATGATGATTCGTCCCTCTCGTTGTAGTGGTTTCTATATTCTTCATTATCGATCATCCATGGTATTTTATAGCGCTTCAGTAGTATTACAATCATAGTAATGCAGTTTTGCAGTTTGCGCCTTATTTGTGGACTCGAAATGCAATTTCTTAAGTATTAAACTTCGTGTCAGTGGCTAAACGCACACACGCAACGCCAAAATGAGCATGTGTGTTTTGCCGGCCCCTGATTCACACCGACAAGAGCCGAACGCTTGCCAAGGCTTGCGCCAAGAGAGCAATCAGCGTTTCACAAGCCTTAACCTTGCCTGCCTGTGTACGGTGTTCTTGCTGTGCACGACTCTTTTGTTTTATATGTGAATTTCAACTCATTAACAAATAATAATATCCACTTACTGACCACAGCAACTCACTATAGCTTAGTTTATCTAATATATAATTATCACATTCTTATAAAATAAAATATTATGGTCGATATGGTCAAATTGTTGAA